>JABXWE010012042.1:0-55016 GCA_014611495.1 Limonius californicus
TTTTTTTTTTTTTAGTGCAAATTCTATCTAAATTTAACTTTCAAAGTTTTTTTTTTCGGTTGCATATGATTTGACACATTGTTTTTAAAAAATTTGAAAAATATTTAGACAAGCAGTTTTAATCTAGTTCTGCTGCATTACTTGTGCAAACAAATTATTAATAAGAAATAAAACAGAACGCAATTTGCCCTGACATCCGTACTTTTAAACATTCTGCAATAACAAATATACATTTTTTGTTGAAGGATGTATAGAATTAAAATTGTCAGTACAACTATCGTTTCGTTTGGTTTCATAGCACCCTCAGTTTTTTGTTTGTACAAATGATGCCCCCGAAGAACACTAGTTTAAAAATGTTTTTGTTTATATTTTTGATATTTGTGGAACTAAGTGTGTCACCCCATTTATTATTGAAAAGGGAAAAGTTAGGACTCTCAATTTTGATAGAAGTTACATTTAAAAAAATATGGGGAGAATGTATTATATATCCAAAACAAAAATGTGGCTTGTTTCTACATCCTTTAATATCTTAGAAATTAGTTTTCGAAAATTAAATGGTATGAGAAATAAGCGCTTGAACAGAAGGGCAGATTTAAGTTTGTTGATTATTACTAAGTAGGTGTTGGGTTATTTCAGAAAAACTAAAGCATCAATTAATGGGTCCCATAGAGGACTTATCATTTTTCAAATAATTAATATAGCAGAGTAATTATATTTGGGGAAGAATAGTCAGTGCATTTCTGATTAATAAATTGTTAGGTATAGGGCGCACCTTTGGATTGGCTTTTTGGAATTATTGGTAAAGGTAAGTGTTTCAAATTTTTTTATTGCATTCTCGACCAGTTTTGTTTTTAAGTTGATACAGCACATTCAGTAAAATGTTAAAGGCAAAATTGGGAGATTTTCATATTGAACCGCCATTGATCAAAGGTTTTTTAAAATTCATTTTCAAAAATTACGTTTTCTTCCAGTTCTGCCTTTATTTAAATCAGTATTGATAAGACAATTCTGTTTAAATTTGCCATAAATGCTTACAATTTTGTTGATTGTAGCACTTTCTTTACCACACCAATGGCAGTGCTAGATTTTAAAACTTAACACCCATTAACTCAAAACTAGGCACAGCAATGATATAATAATAATTATATTGTTTACAAAGGTTAAAAATATAGATTTGCCATAAACAAACCCCACATCCCACGTTTTCCCTCTTTCAAAGAGAGACAAGGGCTATTATAAAAGCCACTCGTTTGAACATAATATAAAATAAAGCCTTTGTATGTAACCAGTTCATAAATTTTTGAAAAAGACATTTGGCAGCCATTGCAAACCACGAGCAATTTTTATTGCAAGATCAAAATTTTTTAAAATAAATGTGATTTATGTGTTTATAAGAAATTGGTGTAGAGTTTTAAAATGTAGTTTGTGCGATTGATTTGGTAGCTTGTAAACACCATAATCACTACGAAATTTTGGTGTTTGACATCACTGGTGCAGTGCTCCAAAATCAATAATTGTAACAGACGGTTAAGTGCTTTGTATTACCCTGTTTTTCAAGTTGGTAATGCAAATTGCTTAACCTAATATTGCTTTTCAAAAACTTGACTTCAAGAATGTATGGGTATATACTAGAGGTTATTTATTGTTGTACTACAGATGTATGCATTGCTACCTTGTTGCTAGATTTAAGAGGCACATTTTGCGCTTACGTGTGTTGTCGGGTTATTTTATTTTAATGCACTACAAATCTTTTTGTTGTGCAGTTTAACTCTACATTTTAGTACTACAATTATTTTTATTGTACTTTTTTTTTAAGTAACACTGCAATGCTTTTTGTTGTGTTGCCTGGCGATTGGCACAGTTGTGCCTGCATTATTGCAAAAAAAATCACATATTAATCTTCATGTACAGATCAATGATTAAGGCACTGTAATTATTTTTTACTGTGCCTAGATCTTTCAGTAAGTGTTTGTAGGTTAGGTAAATTTTAGTTTTTACAGGTAAGTTGGCAAGCCATTCACTTTCTAGTAATTTCTGGAAAATGATTTTATTAGATATGGTTTTACCTTGTTTTAGCCAGCTATTATATGTAATTCTTTGTACTGTTTTGTCCAAAATTGCATATAATATAGCTGATGTATCGTTTAGTTCTAATTTTGCACAGTTCTGTTATATGTTATTATGTGATTGTTTTTGTTCAAAATTGCATATAGTAGAACAGTATTTTCTAGTTCTGATTTCACACA
Source organism: Limonius californicus (assembly GCA_014611495.1). Taxonomy (NCBI): domain Eukaryota; kingdom Metazoa; phylum Arthropoda; class Insecta; order Coleoptera; family Elateridae; genus Limonius; species Limonius californicus. The sequence continues at coordinate 2,247 of JABXWE010012042.1, forward strand.
GTTTTACTAAACTATTATATGTAATTATTTGTACTAACTTTGTACCAAATTGCATATAATGGTATAGTAGAATAGAAGTAGATGATTTGTTTATTTTTTAACAAATCACTATATCTTTGAAATTTCAACAAATATTGTGCAGACCATCTTCAGTTTTGATGGAACTGTAGATTTGTATAGCAGTTGCTAACAGATTTCCAGCAAGTCGATACCTAACTGGTCTACATGAAAATTAAAGATTATTGCCTTAATTGTCAGTTTGATTTTTAAAAAGGTGACTACAACTGCAACTAAATGATAAATAAGATCTTCATAATATCTGAGTATGGAGTAAGAATATAAAAAAATGTGAACTGAATTTACAAAAAAAAACTTTATATTAATTTTTCTGTTAAATTCAAACTTTCTTGATGCCAAAGTCTTATCACATGTTGTTGAGAAGGCTTTTATGGTTTCAATTGAAAAAAATGTTCTGATTTATTTTATACTTTGCCCAACATTTCAATGTGTTACCATATCTATTGGACGAATAATTTACATTTGTGAATGCAATTGCATTTCCATAAAAATTATTTGACAAATAAATATATTAAGACATTGAAATTTTAAGTTCTATACGTCCGGTATTAAAATGCTCCCAATATAGATAATTGCCAGATAACTTACAATCCACAATAGAAATTGTCTGGCAAATACATATATTGGGACATTTAAATATTGGGTCCTAAACACTCGGTATTGTATTATTTGCCAAATAATTTACATTCATGAATACAATTGTTTCAATGGGAATTGTATGGCAAATAAATATCTTAAGACTGAGTTGGGTTTTTGGCCCCATCTTGCAATGTAGTTTTTTTGCTAAATAATTTACAGTTACGGATACAATTGTTTCTGTAGGAATTGTTTTGCAAATAAAATACATTAAGACATTGAAATATTACAACCGGAAATGTTCCATTATAGATAATTGTTTAGCAAATAGATATATTTCAGTAGGGTTTTTAGACACATACTGTAATGTCCCAATATATAGTTATTTGCCAAATAATTTACAATTATGAATACAATTGTTTGACAAGTAAAATATATTGAGACATTGAAATATTAGGCTATACGCCCGGCATTGTAATGTTCCAATGTAGATAATTGCTGGATAATTTACAATTCAAAATAAAAAATTGTTTGGCAAATACATACATAGGGACATTACGATATTGGGCTCTAAACACTTGTATTATAGTAAACAATTATTTACCAAATAATTACAATTGGGAATTGTTTGGCAAATAAATATATTGAGACTGAAACGTTGGATTTTGGTCCCATATCGTAATATTATCCCAATGTAGTTTTCTTGCTAAATCAGTTCTGTTGATTCTACAGAAATTGCTTGGCAAATAAAATATATTGAGACATTGAAGTGTTACCTCTTCAGCTACTTATTATAACATCCAACTATAATTATTTGTAAAATAATTACATTCATGGATACAATTGTTTCTGTGGAAATTATTTGGCAAATAAATATATAAAGGCATGGGACCCAGCATTGCAATATTCCAATATAGTTTTCTTGCCAAATCAGTTCTGTTGATTCTACAGAAATTGCTTGGCAAATAAAATATATTGAGACGTGGAAGTGTTAGTATTCAGCTCCTTACTGTAACATCCAAGTATAATTATTTGTAAAATAATTTACATTCATGGATACAATTGTTTCTGTTGAAATTATTTGGCAAATAAATATATAAAGGCATGGGGCCCGGCATTGCAATATCTCAATATAGTTTTCATGCCAAATCAGTTCTGTTGATTCTACAGAAATTGCTTGGCAAACAAAATATATTGGGACATTGAAGTGTTAGTCTTCAGCTCCTTACTACAACATCCAACTATAATTATTTGTAAAATAATTACATTCATGGATACAATTGTTTCTGTGGAAATTATTTGGCAAATAAATATATAAAGGCATGGGGCCTGGCATTGCAACATCCCAATATAGTTACTTGCACAAATTAGTTATGTTTGGCAGATAAATATAGTGGGACATTGAAATACAAGGCGTTACAGGTTACAGTAACAAGAGGAGGCGCAATTAATTGTATATAATTTAGAGTTTTATTACAGCAGTGGGTTCACAATATTTCTGGTTTTTCCAAAGCTAAAATCAATGTTAAATTTGAATCAGTTCCTAATATAGAGGGCGTTGCAAATTCATCCCTATTTTGTGATGGGTTTTGCGACCTTGCTTTCTGATTAATTTTCCATTGATTGTAATTTTGAGGTGTACTTTTTGTGTGTTTGTATGGTGTGGTTTGGTGCTAAAACCAAGGTTACATTGGAATCCAAAGGCTGATGGGCTACGATCAATTTTGTTCTGTAGCTCTTAGTTTTGGGTACCAGCGTAATCCTACTTTTAGTGGTAATTGTAAAATAGTATTGGGATATTTGGTTTGGTATATTTCAATGTATGGTAAGTATAGGTGATTCGGGTCACGCCATACTTTCCATTGCATTTTTACTGTACGAAAGATGTGTGGGAAGATATGGGGCCCCGGATTCATGTTGCTATTAATAGTATTAAGTATTTGGCGTCCATAATGCAAGGGGTGCGTGTATAAGTTGAATGTGATGTTGGGAGTGCGGGTTCGCATCCACCATCCATTTAACCTTTTTGTCCCTTTTTATTGCCTTATGCAAATTTGATACAGTGTGTATTTAATTATCGACCTTATTTGTGGGAAGGCGTTAGTTGATGTTTTTGTGATAAAAAAAGGAAAACTGCTACCGAACTGGTTCTCTGTTACAGATTTTTGTATGACCTTGAACCCTGTTTTTAGGCAAATTAATTTTGGTGAAATGACTGTGGTATTGGAATAAAAAATGAGGAGTTGTATTCTAATTTGCAAATGGGATCAAATTCCTTCGTAATTTAGCACCAATGCCATAGTCACAGTTTAATAGATGTGGTTTCTTCTGCTATTGTTTAGGTGAACATGCATATTCGTTTTTATTAGGCTGTAGCGTATTTTTTGCCCATAGCAGAGCAGGGTGTTGGAATACTTCTACACAGTACTATTTGTTTGTCCTAAAAATGGTAATATTCCTAGGTATCTGAAGCTTTATAAAATCAATCTACAATTAATTATAAATATTAATCACAAAAATAATTTATTTGACGACTCCGACATAGTGAAAACATAGTTTTTATTATAAACCTGCAGGTGTTTACCAAACAGCTTCATAAACATTTCTGGAAATTAAACATAATTAGATGAAGTCGATTTGTAAATTATGGAAGAACATAAGTTGCACTTGTTCATAAGCAAGTGTCCGAGATTTGAATGAATACGTTAAACCATCAAGTGTAATTAACCTATGGTGTGAGACCTATCTTCAGTATTGAGAAGTATAGCTGTTTATAAAAGAGTAAGAAGGTAAGACGATCAAGGAAGGTTCAATTCAATTTTTTGTCAAAATTTACACACAGTGCGACATTACATTATTATTTTAAACCCCAGGATCAAAGTTAGAACAATCAGTTGTTAATTTCAACTTCGACTGGCCATCGAGGCTTTAATTTAACTGATTGTTTTGATTTTGGGTTTTCAGTATTACAATTTTTTGTGGAAATGTTGCAATGATTAAAAAAAAGAACATAGGTTTTCCTAAAAATAAGCCCAAGAGAGAAATATGAGTTTACTTAAATATTCATCTTGAAAACAATATAAATCAAAAGAGACTTACGTGAATTAGCCATCCAAGAAGTCAAGATAAGTCTACAGATGTCGAAAGCTGATATAAGATTATTTAACAGTAAGTATGTTTCTTCAAAAAAGGGGATTATATTATTAAATCCATTGTATGAACAAACTTGCATATGTATAAATAATAATTTGTTGTATTTGAGCAAATTTTTAATACTTGAATATTGTAAATTTTTCAAATCAAATCCCAAAATTTTTTGTCATGATCAAAATTTTGAAACGATATCTTGTCCCCAATTTTCTTAACACAGATTGAGCCTTCATCCAGTGGCTGATGTTCCTGGCACCAACAGTTCCCGCTGACGATATGGATTGCTGTTATAGTTATAAATATTTTTCAATGCTGTGCAATGATTGGCTGGGTTAACGGGTGGCCATGCGCTGTGGGATTTGAAAGGGCATGGGATCATTGTGGAGCATTTTTGTGTACCAATTTCAAGATCTATTATCAGTTGTGTTATAGAAAGTAAATTCAGCTATTTTTCTTGATCGGATCTTGAAATTGGTCGAAAATTTGAAAAGTTTGAAAAAATAAAATTCATAAAAGTTTTGCTGGTGTTTTATTTATTAGGTTGAAATATAAGCCGAGCTATAGAGCTTCAATACTGTTTGTAGAAGTCAAGTAAGAAGCGAATCCTAATAATGGCTTCATATTAGAAATTGATATAGGGAGAATACATTTTGCAGGAACTACGTATTGCTGAATTCATATCCGTTCATGAAAGAGGAGTTTCAAATTCTAAAAGATATATTGTATAAAATAATATATTTGAGAAAACATTACAATCATTGCAAGTGAAAGATAAAATTGATTATGGTAGGGAGAGTTTAAAACTTCAAAATTCTTGTAAAATTACGAGCAGAAATTGGGAACAGCCTGTTAGATCTCAGAGTTGTGCTTTCAGAATCGGCCAAAATGTTTTTGTTTGCCCCTTAAGTAATAGTGTAGAAGTAAATAATTTTTAAAGTAGTTAATATAGTTTTTTCTAAAGCTTGTATTAACAAGTTTAATAATTTCAGTTTTTATTTGCAACTGTAAAATCAATATTTTAAAGTAAATAATCAGCCCATTTTAAAAATTTGCGTTATTTGTAATAATTATTTTGCATAATATTAACAAAAACTTTATATATGTTTTTATTGTTTTATTTAAATTCCAAGTTTAACTATAACATGTTGAAAGTCGTAAGATGGATTCTTGAGTATGGAATCAAGATCGGTTCATGTATATCTCCTAAAGCAGCTTGCAGCATCCTGAATAGAATTATTTTGAATTTAGCCTTTCCGTCGATTTGTATAGTTTTAGACATTTTGTACTGTTGCATGGTGTAAGATAAAATTTTTAAGAAACTAGTTTTAACAAACCAATAAAAGTTCATAGAACATTGACCTAAAAACACTTTGAACAGAATTGCACCCTACTATCAGTTTTTGGTAACAACTTTAATTAAAACTTTGAAATTGTCTAACATGGCCCAGGCTTGCTTTTGTTTTCCTTAGTTGTTCAATAAAACCACAGTCAAATCCCACAAAATAGATTTACTGTTGTTAACGTTTTCGAAACGGTTCATCTTCAGGCTAAAATAACCATATAAAAATATTTCACATGTTCAGAAAAAGCAAAATAAACTTGCCTACTGCCTAGTAAGATAAAATATCAAAATTGCTTGTTTTCCTACTTAACCAAGGCATATTGGTGGTCCCCAAATAATGTTTGGTAGAATCATAGAATTTTCTTGAGCAAGTACAAAAGATGTTAACTAGGGCTTTTCGAGATGATATTATGGGGGTTCTGTAGTTGCCTAGGGAGCCTAAAAGTATACCGTAATGAAATTAAATTTGAAACCGCTAGCTTTTTTCAATATTTTGTTGTTTATTTTTGTCTTCATATCGATGATTCTTCAATATAATACATACTTGCAAAGGACTGCTGGGGAAAATCTTGATGTGACAGTTTTAGAGACGATTCAGGTTTTATGAAATAGTCCCAAACGTTCGTTTCATATAATGTGACTAAAGCTCTTTGAGAACTCTGCACATCAAAAAGTTATTATAAAACCTATATCTGAAAATAACTCGATTGTAAAACCCCAACGAGTACTATACTTAATAATTTACTGAAACACTGGACGTACTGTAATTTTACAAGGAAGCGAGAGCTCTATTCATACAAACTTTTAATTGTAATGCTCAAAACTAGCTGAAGATATTTCATACAGGACCAAAATGTATAGTGATTTTCATGTTTCCCTTTTTTTTCTCCATGTTTTCACTGCTTTAATTTACAAAACATATAGCCATTTTATTTTAACATACCCATTATAAAAATTACAAGAATAATGCTGATGCTACAAATCTCTTCTAATTCATTGTTTGCAAGATAGTTACACTTATGAAAATAGAGTTGCTGCAGGTCAGATTAATTGGTACACGAAGCAAACCTCTTGGTGTATTCAAAATTGGAATGAACTAAATTTCATATGAGCAATTGTTTTAGTCTATTGTTTTTCTATTATAATATTTGATATGGTTCAAAGAAACCCTTTTTATAATTTCCTGAAACTGCTGCCTGGTTATGTACTTTTTACATGTTATTGTAGAACTATTGATTTAATGCTGTAGTTAATACATTTCCTGACCTTTCTTTGTATGTAGTATATACAAGTTAATGTAAAATACCCTCTAGAATTCATACATTCCATTAATATATATTGCCCCCCCCCCCCATGGTTTTGAGAGTATGTCTTCAAATACACCCTGTAGATAACTAACTACTATGCACCTAGTATTACAAAGCAGGTTTAATTCTACAATTTCAGTTTTAACCAGCCCCTGTTTTATTTTAGATGTCTATTTTTTTTTCAAAAATGATTCAAAGGAACGCTTTTATATTTTCCTGAAACTACTCTAGTGTATCAGAAATAGGTACAAATATTTAAACTAGTAATAGATTGGCTCAAGTAGAATTCAATGGTATTATTTATTTTTCAAAAATCGTTTGTTTTTTGGATTAAAAAATAAAATAAAATTTTGATTCAACTGCTGATGAAATACATTTAAGCTGTAGAACGTTATTACCTAATTGTAAAGTAAATCCAAAGTGGTAAACACGTAAAAATTTGTCTGGTTTGTGATAACAGACTGAATAGAAATTACTGACCTACCTAATAGTATTGGTTTGTGGCAGGTCATAAGAAATTTGTTTGCACTTCTTACTCTCCGTTGCATAACATGTCTTTGAACTCAAATTTTTGTATTTATCCTGCGGTACTCGAACAATTTTGGGTAAAATTTTCAATTATTTTCTTATATTTTAAGGGTCCCATTGCCAAAGAAATGTTTTTTCTAGTTTGTATATATTGTAATCTACCATCGGATTTAATATTTATACCAATTTCTGATACACCCTGTGTACATTTCACATGTTATGAAACTTCCTATTGATTTAATGGTGCAGTTGACAAATTGACTGGCCTTTCTTTAGAAGTGTTAGTTATTACAAATTAATATAAAGTACCCTTGCTGGATTCATTGTATACATTTTTGCATTGATACATATGCATTTAATATATGACCCGCCCCCTTTCCAGCGGTTTTGTTAGTATGGCTTTGAATATACCCGGTCGATAACCAATTACTATTCACCTAGTATGACAAAATAGGTGTAATTCTATAATTGAATCTTTAGTCAGCCCCCGTTTTATTTTACTACTATTTAGTACAGTTCTGAATGTACCCCCCCCCCCCCAGCAGTTTTGTTAGTATGTGCTTGAATATAGCCTTTAAATAACAAATTACTATTCATCTAGTATTACAAAACAAGGTATGTACGTTATTATGAAAAGTCTTGCTGGTTTAACAAACGGCTACATACAAGCTTTTTTCTTTTATTACAATGTAATCCTATGGAAAAATACTTTACACGTTATATAAAACGCCGTGTAATATGAAGTTACAGTTGTAAAACAATTTTAAAGGTATAGGTTAGCTGCTAAATTATAAACGTAGTAATTTTGGAATATTTTATCTGTAGCACGAAAGGAATAAGCATTGCCGCATTCTCATATTTTTTTAATTGGGCCTTGTGGTTTGGTTTTGAATCAATTGCACTAAACGTTTAGCCAACCTCGACTGATTAATCCTAAGTATTACCATGTGGATGATATTCAAATAGAAACTTTCCAAAACGTTCTTCGTAGCACGTTTATGTTATGATATAAATAGTGTAACACTTAAGATAAAGTTGTGCTTCTAGAACAGTTAAAATTAAATTCTTAAGTACTAACTCCTCTTCAAGATAAGCTAAGTATTTGTTAAGGCCTTAACCCTTAATTTAAGACTTGAAATATAAAGTATCGATTGCCTAGGTAGGTACACCCTTATATATTTGAGATAAAAACTGCTTCGAAATAAAGTGAGTTGAATGTTGTGAAAAGTTTGCTACCTTACAATTTTTTATTGATATCATTGGTATTTGTTAAATAGTTTGTAAAATTATAATTACAGAAAACTAAGTTAAATTCCTATAACTAATTCATTGCTTATAGTTTTGTTTAGTAATAGGCTTTCGGAAATTCAAAATTAATTGTGTTACTAAAAAATTGATGGTTGTGGTTCCTTACTGCTCTGAGTAATATAGCCAATAATTGCATAATTCCTAGGAGCACGTCAATCTAACATAAGTCATACTTTCTGATTTATATAAATCCAATGTAAGCTGTAGTGTATATGCATCCTAATAGTGAAGTAATATCGGAAGAACAAATCCCACGCAATTATTCTGCAAAATATGTAAAATGTACACTGTAAATGCAAACCTACACAATTTAGAAGAAACTAGGATCAATGGATGGGCGTGCAAGTGTTTGCTGCAGTTGGAGCCACTACAACTGTACTAGGTACTAATAACTTTGGCCAGCAATACGATTAGACCGTTAGAGGATAAAACGAACTTCAAACGCCAGATTTCATTTAAATTAATGATTTTGTGTAATTCTTGTCCATCTATGAGTGTTTTGTGACGATTACGAACTTACAAGTGATTATTGATAAAACAATTTTCGCTTTTATTGAGTATTAAATAAAGAAGTCAGAAAATAATGTAATATTCATACTTATACTTAACTTGGGTAGTTACCTATCAAATTGTACAAAATAACTTTGTGTGTGCCTAATTATACTCAGATCCCAATATCACGGAAATACAATAAGAAAGCTGAGCAATTTTGTTGTAAAAAGCGCAGTAATCTACCATTATTTATGCCAATTGCGTGTTGCAACAAACTGTTCTAATAAACGGTTATAATTTGAAATCTGATGTTAAATTTGAAATTAATCACTTGTTAGGTCCAATAATTTAGTCCTAGTACTAAAGACCTTTGAAGCTTTTGTGGTATAAACTAAATATCGCTTGCATTAAATCATCATCTTTACAGATTAATGGGCATACAAAATGAATCTATATTGAACGTGGAAAATACAGCTGTAGCAGAAACTACCAAATCGGGGACTTTACATACAGGAATGTTTCCGCATGATTATATTAAAAGGCCATCTGAAGCTAAAAAAAAGCGTATTAGAAAAGTATATATGGATAAACCGTGTTCAATTTGTGGCCGTTTATTCGATTGTATTTCTAAAGTAAAACGCCATGAAGCTAGCCATGCTCCCGAAAAGAAATTTAAATGTGACGTGTGTGGACAACTTCTGAAGAGCGAACGATCGTTACAGCGCCATGTTAAGCGTCATACCAACGATTTTGAACACACGTGCGATGAGTGCGGCAAAGGATTTGCAACGCAATCATGTTTGAGAAAGCATTGCGAATCGCATTCGAATACTATTTTTAAATGCCCCGAGTGTAGTAAGCTATTCAGAAACAAGGAGTATTATAAAAAACATGTTAAAATGCATAACCCCGCCTACAAACTCAAAACGTTCACATGTGTTAAATGTGGTGCTACTGTAACTGGTATCAAATCTTATAATAAGCATATGCGCGTCCATAGAACAAAAAAATACAGCAAATATATTTGCCATTTGTGCGGGCAAAGCTTGAGTTCCGGCGAAAGTTTGCGGCACCATATGCTGACACATTCGGGAGAAAAGCCAATTCTTTGTGCAATCTGTGGAAAAGGACACGTAAATAAGAAGTTGTTGCAGTTGCATGAGCGTGTACATACAAAGGAGAAACCGTATTCCTGCGATTCTTGTGATAAATCGTTTTCACATCTTACAGCCCTTAAGGTTCATAAAAGGATACACACTGGAGAGAAGCCCTACAGTTGCGATATATGCCCGAAGAAATTTTCTCGGAAATGCTCGCTCCAAAGGCATTTGAAAGTTCATGGCATCGCTTTAGTAGATATTTCAAAATAGCTCAAATAATTATACTAAGTGTTTGTTGAGATTCTTACTGTTAATTGTGATTTTAGAGCCAGTCTTTGCATGTAACAACAGATCTTCAAAAATATATATAGTGTGTCCAACGTAAGAGTGTAATACCTTTGTATCTATCAGTTTTTATCCGATTTAAACCAAAATTTTCGCAGATCTATTTATGGCTAAAAACTCATTTAATAACCCCTTTAAATGCCAAGTCTTCTGTCTTCTTCGATACCAAAATAATCGAAAAAAATAAAATCATATGCGTTGTATTGGAAAATTTTATTAATAAAAGTTATCCATAATTGTTCAAAAAGTTTAATCAATATTAAAAAATATTTAAAAATCTGAAATTATTATTTGAATTGGGGTTAGAATCGTGCTTTGGTAATATTGTTCGACATAAAATGTTAACTGTCAAATTGTAACTGTAAATAGACCATAACGTTTGAGAAAATTTCTGTTTAAATCTGATAAAAACTAATAAAAATATCATGGCGTTGCACTTTTAAATGGGACGCACTGTATACTTGGAATAAAAGATGAATTTTACCTATCAATTTTCTAAAATGATTTCCATTGTCAATATTAAAAAACAATCACATTTAATTGGACCACAGTCGTGTTTTCTATTTATTATAAAGGGTGTTTTCATGATACACACTTGCAGAATCCATTTTATAGAGTTTATATGAAATACATGTATCCCGAGATTCTTTGTTGAAAAGCTGTGATGGAAACGACATAAATTGTAGCAGCAGCACACAACTAAAAATATCAATTTGTAATTAAAAATACAGTTTTTTCTACACAATATATTTATGTAGTCATGTAGTAGACTGCTATCCATCTAAATAAATATAATTTCAGTTAAATTAGGAAGCTTCTAGAACTTCCAGTGTCTAATTCAGTGGTATAATAAAAGAAACAACAGAATGTTTTCAAAATAAGTTGATATTCAATTTTTTCTATATGCATTTTTCCATTTCTCGGATTTTTCTCTATACAAGAAGATTACAAATAAGCAAGTTGTTGGAGCAATCAGCATTTAAATAGAAACGCTGTACAGGGTGTTGAAGAAAAAGTGTAAATTATTTTTAGAAGATACAGTAGGTATGGCTTAATATATAATGCGGTCGTAAAATGTCCTTCCGCCCCATATAACTTTTGAACGACTCTATATTTCTTTACAAATATTTAATTAACGTTTTCCCGACCGTCCTATTTCGAGGACGTATTTAAGAGAACTTGTGCAAAAATTAATAAGACTGGAAGTGTGCAAAACAGGAAAAACCCTGGACGACCCGCAATTTCAGAAGACATAAATTCAGATAGTCGGTGAAATGGTAGTACATTCTCAGCAATCAACTTCACATGTAGCTGCGATATGTGATGTGTCGGCGACCACTGTCAAAAAGTTTTTAAAACTGCATCCATAGAAAATGAAAATTTTTCACCAGTTGATTGAAGATGATCCGGATAGACGCATTGAAGTTTGTGAGATCATGACCCTCAAACCATTGCAAGAAACCCATCCTATCTTCGCAATATCTGTTTTAGTGACGAATGCACATTTTTTTTAAAGCGTTTGTTAATAGACAAAATATAAGATATTGGTGCGATGAAAATCCCCATGTTTTCCGGGAAAGTCACAACACCCTATTTCGGCAAAAAAAAATGTGTGGATAGGAATACCATACCATGGCGACCATATCGTAGGTCCCTTATTTATCGACGGAAACCTTGCTGGGGAATTCTACTTCAACATGCTGGAAAACCTCATTCATCCGTTCATAGTAGAGATTGCTGAAAATAATCCAAACGAATTCGACATGGATATCATATTCCAGCAAGATGGCGCTTCTCCGCATTTTAGCAGACAAGTTCGCAATTATCTTGATGCAACGTATCCTCGACGATGGATTGGTCGTCGTGGTCTAACAGAATGACCTCCGAGATCCGCTGACCTGACTCCGTTGGACTTTTTTTGTGGGGGTATCTTAAATCGAAAGTTTTTCAAACGGAACCCGATTCCCTTTTGGATTTACGACGTAAAATAACAGAGGCTTGTGCAAATATCGGAGTTGAAACTTTCCAGAAAGTACGTGAAGAGATATTAAATAGGTTTTTCTATTGCCAAGAAGTTCAAGGATTACACTTTCAACATTTATTAAAATAGTATTACTATTAAGTTTTTTTGTATAAAATAAGTTTTCTTATGTTTTAGAATCTACTTCTTCATTCTTCAATGGTGTACATTTCGAAAGCACACATTTTTTGCTTTATTTCTTAGTTTTTTCCATAAACTTGTTATTTTCAATCGTCTCTCATTTTCTTCTGGATAAATATTTTTTTATGAAACTCATAGATCAGAAGCAGAATTAAAAGACCTTTCGAATAAGGTGTCACTCGACCGCCATTGCCATAAAAAAATAGTTCAAGATGGCGCCTAGCCGCCATTTTGATACTTATAAAATTTAAATATGGGCTAAAAAGTAGTATTAGCCTTCCATTAAATCACACGAAATTTTGTGAAGAAATATGAAGTCGTTCAAAAGTTAGCGGGGGGGGGGGCATTTTACGACCGGACTGTATAAGATGAAAACTGATAAACATGGAAATGGACCGTTTTCGAGATATTTGCAATTTCTCGCGACTTACTAAGTTTGTGTTATGTATTTCTGATATATAGTTTAAAATATTTCACTATTTTTTCGACACTATAAAATGCAAAGAAGTATCATACAAACCCCCTAATTTTCATTTAATTAGCTTAAAATTTTGTAAAAAAAGAACACACATTGTATAACTTACGTGAATTGGCATTTGATTAAATAAAGAAAGTTGCCCATTACAAACCATTCGAATGAACAAACTATACAGTTACACATGGTATCGATTCAGAATATGAGACTCCATTTTACTATGTCAAATTACACGAATGCAAATATTTATTTCCCCAATTATTACAGAGTAGAGCAAAATAAGAATGAAAACAATCTTCTAACATTACAAGATACTTTTTAAATAGAACTGTCATTAAAAAACAATAATTGTATTAATCATATTAATATTGCTTACCAGTGGCGGCTCGAGCATAAGCACTGCAGCACCTCGACTAGAGAAAAAAAAAATGAAAAACCCAAATTTGTTCTTGTTTAAAAATAAGAATACAAGCACTATATAAATAGAGTATAATGTTAAAGGTATAGCTTGCGTTTGGACATCGTAAATAAACAATTGAACACTCTAGATTACGAAAATTGTTACCATATTCTGCTAGATCCGTCCATATTCGTCATCGACAAGTGAAGGCAACGCACAGTGCTTGATAAGAAGTTACAAATGACCACATCGAAAATAGTTGCCTAAGTGTAATAAACCGATTAAACAGTAAGTTTAGGGTGAAACAACATATGATAAGGAGATACGACGCTTCAGAAATAATACAAATAATACTACTTGAAAAATGTTTAATGACCAATTCCATGATAGTTTATACACTATCTACGCCTTCTACATATGTATTTTAATATAAGTACCACTTAATTTCATATGTAGTTCAGTCTGCACAAAAATGGATATTACTAATTATTTTCTTTGTATTCGGCTTCCCTGCATTGCTATTCTGCATAAAAACAATTCTTTCTCATTGAGAATATGCTGCACTAAATTTTGGTGCTTATATTTAGTCATCCAGGTTATATTAGTAATTGTTTTCAAAGCAGGTAGTTTGTTTACTGTTTATATTTATAATACAAACACGTTGAGATACTAAATCGGATATATTTTTACAAAGTTAATCATATACCTTAATTCATTTTACATTTGCTTTTTATGCTTATACTGTATAATTCCTTCGTTAAATTATTCTGATTTCGAGGCCATTGTGTCGAGTATTAGGCCAGAACATGCCAAAATCCCTAACGACATTTTATTTAAAATATTCTCGTGTCAGAATATACTGTTGTAGTTTTTGACAAAATGATGCAAAATAAATGGAATTATGACCATTTTCTTGTATCCGTTACTGTAATTATGTACTATGCGTTTCTGAGTTCTCTTACCTTCACCCAATGGCAATTTTATCCTTATACAAAAATTTGCTGGTTTTGCAATATTTTAAATACATAGATTTGTTCGTTATACTTGCACAGCAACGTAACGTTTTCAAGTTCCCGTGCATTTTTATTCCTAGTTGCTGAAGGCCTATTTGCATTTATGGTTTTAATGCATTATGTCACCTTTTATGTTGATATATGGTATGCCAATGTTGAATAATCTTTTTAATCTTAAATGTGATCGAAATCGAAGTTGATTTGTTCAAGTTGTACTTACTTCAATCCAAACTGGCCACTTGATATTTGATAGTCAGTTGCGTGTTGCCCTCTAGTCTCTGTTACATCTTGGCACGAATTTTGCTCTTTTAGTTTTGCCAACATTAAAAAGATACATTTAAGCTTGAGAAATGTAAGAATTGCTTGTTTTATGTCAAGTTCACAATTACTACTCTGTTTTTAAATTTAGTTTCAAATAGTAATATTACTATTTCTCCTTGGTTTGTTGTTAATCATGTAATAGGCGCGGAGGTAACACCAAGATGTACTGAATACCCGATAACTGGCCAGATTTGTAATCAAATCAAGGTTTTATATTTTTATTACGGTCCTGAATCTGGGGATGAAGTAAAGGGATCTCACTTCTTAGAAAGAATAAACGGTAAACAAACTTATAGCGTCCACTACCTGCTTTGGCAATATTTACTAATATAACCTGAAAAGTTTAGTTGTTTTGACATCGTTCAATCAATCAAATCCAATCTTGCTGTTGCTATGTCTGCATTATTTTGTGATATAATTTAGTGCAACATATTCTCACAGCAGAAGAAATATGTTTATGCAGAATAGTAATGCAAGGATTGCGGTGTCAAGTCGGTGAATTTTCTCAAAAGGACACATCAGGCCGCATTCCTGTCTCATGCCAACTCGTCAGCCGATTACAATAGTATATAATTTTTTCCCAAGCTGAACTGCTCAGAGGGAACCTTACCACCAACACCATTTTTGTAATCGCTATTAATTGAGAACATTCGAAACCATGAAATACACTTAAACGGTTTTAATAAGTAACTAAATATATTTGCTCTACACATAATACTAGTGTACATTGTGTAAGTTCTTTGCATAATTTGTCAACAGTACAGTTCATGGTATGAAATCCTACAGTGTAATTGCGAATATGTAACTTTGTAATAAGTTATATGCAAATGCACTTTGTGAGATCGTCGATCGATAATATGGAATTGACATTAACAACATTCTTCGATTAAATGCAACATGTGACAGTACAAGGCGATGGCGTGTCTTTTAAATATAATTTATTGAAAATAAATAAGTATCGTAATTTATATTAATCTTAAAGTAAATAATTTAAAATTTTGTTACTAGTCGTCTTTTATCTAGTATATAACAACAACAATAATAAAACGAAATACAAAAGTTATTACAGAAAGCTATACTTGTTTACATTTCCAGATATGAAGATGTAGATAGCGTACCAAAGTCCGAAGATGATTTAAATTCAGACGCGGAAGTATTGGCTGACTCTGATGAGAACGAAAGTCCACAGTTTGAGAATACTGTTAAAAAGTTTAAGTGTACTATTTGCAAAGAGATGTTTCTGACAAAGTGGAAAATGAAAAGGCATAGATACAAGCATAATGAGAGAAAGCATCCGTGCGAGGCGTGTGGGAAAAAATTCCTTAATTCTTCGGAACTTGCTTTGCACGTTGTTAAGCACACTCAAGATAAAAAGTTCAAATGTGATGTGTGCCAAACTGTATTTAAGACTGTATATAACCTGCGACAACACAAGAAGAAGCACAATTTGGAAGAGTTGAAGTATTATTGTGAAGAATGCAAACTCGGGTTTCATTCACGGGATAAGTACGATGTGCATAGGAACGGAAAGCACAAAGGTATTACTTATGAATGTGATGTGTGCTTTAAAACGTTTGGTTATCCGAGTAGCTTGTACGTGCATAAGAAAATTCACGAGCCCCATTATGTTGTCCCCCAGTTCGACTGTGATATTTGTAATATGAGCTTTCAGAGCAGGACGGGTTTAAGATATCACAAACAGCGTTGCCATGAACCTAATTCCGAGTTTATTTGTGACATTTGTGGGAAAGGAGTCTGCTCCAAGCAAAGTCTTAGGCATCATCTGATGATTCATCTGGGAGAAAAACCGTACATTTGCGAAATTTGTGGGAAAAGTTTCAACAAAAAATATTTGCTTACGATTCATTCTCGAGTTCATACCAAGTTAAAACCTTACACCTGCTCGCATTGTAGCAAACGTTTCACTCAACGAAGTTCGTTAACTGTACACATTAGATCGGCACACACTGGTGAACGGCCATACGAGTGTCACATCTGCCAGAAAACTTTTATAACGAAAACGCTAATGAAAACGCATTGCGTGAAGCTTCATGGCACACCTACTGTCGATATTGAAGTTGTGTAAAGGTTTAAATATTAAATGAGCAATGTCGTTTGTTAGGTTTTTAAGTGTAACTATTTAAAATGAATTTAATGAAATACTTTTATAAATGTACACATTGAAAATTATACGTTATCAATAAAAAGCTGTTTGTGAACATTTTTTTCTTAATGTGAGATCCACGTAGATGCTTTCAAAGCTACATACTGTTAAGTTTGCTACGTTGTCGAAAACATTTTATACAGGGTGTTAATGAATACGGGTTACATATTTATGGGTTATGTAGGAGATTCAAAACGGACCAACTTTTAATAAGAATCTCATATGCGGAAACACAGCCAAGGCTGGACTATTCCCGAAGGATATTTTAGTATATTACAAAATTGCTAGAAGTTGTTTGGAGTTGTTGCGTTGCAGCCAGAATACATGCTAACAGATCTTTAGACTGGATAGGCCTCTCGTAAACCAGACTATTCATACGGCCCCATAAAAAATTTAGGTGTGTTATGTCCGGGGACCGTGGCGGCTACGCTGCTGGTCCCCCTTGGCTAATCTACCTGTCGCCGAATACTTGATGCTGTAGTCTCGGACGACAAACGAAAAGTGTGTTGGCGCACCGTCATGCTGCAGACACATCTGTTGACAAATCCCCAATGGTACAAAAGCCAACACAATCGAATCTCACACGTTAAGACAAACTGAAGTAACAGGTCACAGTTAACTTTCAACGTAATTTATTCTTATAAAAGCATTAGTAATATACGAGTGTTGCTGGTAAAACTTTTTTTCAACATTCAAGTAGATAAGTACTGTTTTAAGAATCTAGAGCTCGAAAACTGTGCATTTTCGAATATGAATTGCTTATTAAAAGTTGGTCTGTTTTGAATCCCCTACACACCCTATACATTTTTGTAACACGTATTCATTTACACGATGTATATTGCAATCTAGTACGAATTTTATTAATCTCCTAATATATAGGTACTGTGATTGAAATACGTAAATCAATAGGTATTTTAACTAGCAATTAGTAAAATCGTAAAAAATACTACCTTCCTATTTTTTCTTTCTATTACCGCCTTGTATTTAGTAAAGTTTGTAATAATGGTCAATAACTTTCTTATTAAAAGAATGAGTTGAGCAAAGTAACTTAGGTTGATCGTATTTCTTTGGGACAGACTACCGACGAAGAAATTGCTGCTGAATAAAGAACACTCAGTATGAAGTAATCTCTTCGAGCTTAGACCATGTCGTATTAGAATTGATTAATGCTGACGTTTCGCTAACCGTTGCAGGTAGGATTATCAAAGCGCTTTAATAATGCTACCTACAAGAGTTAGCGAAACTCAGTGCCAATTAATCCTACTAGCCTGAAACGTCACAACAGACTTGATTTCTCGCATCTGAATTGCATGATGATATTATTCCTGCGGTAGCTGATATTTCTACATTCCAAAACGACTTACAACTTGATTTCTATTAGAATTCCACTAATATGCATTTTCCGAAGGACTAATATATTATTTGTATTGAGGAAAATTAAGCTCTCTACGTTGTTCTTGCCAAATAAATATTTTCTGCAGTAGAAGTGTTTATAGTTCCCGTGGTTCGGGACCGACGTTAAGCTGTAGGTCCTATTTCAAAAGTTAAAAATTAATTTGCGGAATATTATGACTCGAATTTATACTAAACCATTAATGTATGTAATGAACTTTTTATTAATTCTTGGAACAACAATCGTAACTAAGAAATTCTCATAGCATTTCCAGTGTTTGTCGCTAAACAAAATTAACTCTAAAAGCAAGAATAATTTTGTAGAAAGACTGAAGTAAATCTACATACTTTAAATGCTTTAAATCGGTATTGATGG
The DNA here is from genome assembly GCA_014611495.1 of Limonius californicus. Taxonomy (NCBI): domain Eukaryota; kingdom Metazoa; phylum Arthropoda; class Insecta; order Coleoptera; family Elateridae; genus Limonius; species Limonius californicus. The sequence continues at coordinate 20,775 of JABXWE010012042.1, forward strand.
TAGAATTTGCCTTTAAATTAATTCCACTAATTTTCTGACACCTTGTATTTTTAAAAGTAACTAAGCTTCTAGAATACAAAATCATGAAGTTAATAAGGTAACAATAGCCAAAAGTGAATAATTCCCAGAAATCGATTTGATCGACATAAAGGTATATGTTCTGCAGGTAATTCCTTCATTCTGTTAACAAAAAATTCTTTTGTATTGATATTCTGACTGTCATAAAATTTTCTGAAAATAGCTTCCATGTCAATAAAAAACATAAACGTTGCTTCATTGCAAAAAAAAACAATCTTTTTTATAATATTTAAATGCAGAAACGTTTGCGATTATACATTTTCTAAATTTTTTTGATCTCACTGCACTGATACAGGCTTCACATGTCTTTGGGACTCCTTTTATGCTCGCTAATAAGTAGCCGCATACATTTTACAACGAATTAAGTTCATAATTACTTAAATTAATAGACATATTTGGGATATTTGCTGGTAGCTCTGCATTGTCATAAGTAACTTTTGTTGACTGAGAATTAATTACATCTAAAAAGTCAGATAAAAATTTCTGTCGCCTTTCTCATAACTACTTTTCGAAACACCCTTCTCTTCGCACCTTAATTTCCCATGGCTTTCTTCCTAAGGATCTTTGGGGAAGCACTTCATAAGAAAGCCCTTTTCGGCTCTGTTCAAACAGCCAACAACTGTATAACCCGGCATTTTTACCACACTGAAACGTAATAAGAAGAATATAAGTACTTAATAAGAAATCAGCTTCATAAACTTACATAATTCAATGAACGGAGTATAATAAAGTTCTGAAAAGGACTTATTTTTTGTTAACCATCAATAACAAACACTAAAACCTTAGCAAACGTAAGCAATACAAGAAATTGCACCATCATGGCGGAAATGTACCATTTGATCGCCTTAACAAATAGCGATGAAGAACTGTATATGACCCCACTGTCCTGTATAAAGTCACTGTATATAAAAGGGGATAGGCTTGCCTTCTTTCGACGTTGTTACACAAAAAACCATTTATTATAGCTCAAAACGACAATAACTTGCTTATGTCAAGTACATATGTTAAATTAGATTGCTAAAATTCCGTTCGACTTCCGACTTTGTCGTATTTCTCACTTTGTCCTATGTACATTTAACTATACTTATAACAGAGTGAGAAGAGCCGATTACGTACAGATTAGAAAGTAGAAAGAGAAACAGTAACGAACATGCATTTAGAAGCATTTTTTCCTGAATTTGTGTATGTACACATTTTTTCCGTTAAAAATGTAATATAGTTTGCACCATGAAAACCTTAGAACGTAAATGAAAACCAATCTGTAAGAAATCATTAATCAGAATTTAATAACACAATTTCAAGCAAAGCGATGTATATTTTATCCAGAAATGTTTGCAGTAGCCTGAACAGGCTCACAAAAGAGGTATTGTGTTGTCACAATCGGAAGAGATTTTTCTACTATCCATTCCAAGCAACAACTACCATCTATGGTAAAAGCGTTTAGCTACATATTAGTTAATTACAAAATAGTCGCATTTGGAATTACATTGTAAAACAATACAAATTGCTGTACGATGATCTTTGTTAATAAAATACCTATTTTGTATTTCGTAGTACTTATTTTTGATATAGCCAGTTTTACATGTTTCTTACCTATAGTGGTATTTTCTGTTGTTTTACAGATACACCACCAAATCGTTACGAAGTAATAATTTAAACAGCAGAAAATTAAAGAAGTTTAGGCGGAGCAGACACCAAAAGTCAACACAGTTGCCCACTATAAGGTGTAATATTTGTGACAAATCTTTTAAAAACCTTAGTTCGTTGTCCCAACACAGGAGTGTACACAACGAAAAGACATTTGCTTGTGAAAAATGCGATAAAAAGTTCAAGCGCAACTACGAGGTCAAAATACACTTCGAGACCTACCACAGCAAGGAAAGAAGCTTTAGATGTGACATTTGTGGGAAAGAATTTCACAAAAAGCAGTTGCTGAAATATCACCACGCTCGCCACACCCAAGACTACAAGGTCAAATGCGACCAGTGTGATAAAGGATTCTATACCATGCTGGACTTTAAAAGACATTACGCTGTTAGACACAAAGGAGTGCGGTTTGTTTGTAACCACTGTGGTAAATCGTTCCTTGATGAAAACTGCTTTAAACGTCACATAAAAACCCACGACAGTGATTACATTAAATTGGAATACAAATGCGTAGACTGTGGTAAAGTGTACAACACGAGAGGTGGTTTAAATGTACATATGAAAATGCACAAGAACATAGCTTACGTTTGTGATATTTGCGGAAAGTCCGTCACTTCCAAGACCAGTCTGAACCACCATATCATGTTGCACACAGGAGAAAAACCGTTTGTGTGCGAAACTTGCGGAAAATGCTTCAATAAAAAAATGTTGCTTAGGATTCACGAACGGATACATACGAAAGTTAAGCCGTATAGCTGCACACAGTGCGAAAAAAGCTTCAGCCAACGTAGTACTCTTACAGTTCACATGCGTTACCATACCGGATATCGGCCGTACCATTGCAACATCTGTCAGAAGGATTTTGTTACAAAAACTTTACTGAAAGTGCATGCTAAAACGCACGGAACTGCATTGGTGGATGTGTAGCCTTCAAAAGCTTCTTTTTTTTCTTATTACTTGGATATTTAAATAATGTTCGCCTTCACTCAGTTGCAATAGTAGGTATTGTAGACACGTTTATGATCTCAGTTAAAAGACAGTTGTTTTATAAAAATATAACTCATACCTTCATATCTTTTTTTAAATGGTAGCTAAGCTAAGAAAGTCTTTCAAGACGTACAGTATTAATCCTGGAAGATGTATTCAGGGGTGAAAGTAACAAAAATGTCTTATTAAAACGCAATTGGTGAGCACTTAAATAGAGGGAAGCGCAACAACCTACGTATACTTCGTCAATGGACGAGTGTTGACCGTGCTTCTACTTCCCACCGTCCGCTATCCATCGACGAACGGGTATGTATGGAGTACAAATTTCAGTGAGAAATAATTTTGGTTTAATTTTTTTCTGTAGATTGTTTAAGAAAAATATCTATTATGTTGCCTTATGATTTTAAACCGGAGCTGATTTCCGTTTCCAAATTTTTTACCTAAACGGCCTTCCAGAAAGTTCAGTCTTACTTTCACCTCTGGATGTATACGAACTTTGATTATTATTTGTGACATGCTATTAAATGTATTGTTAATTTAGGATTTTAACACACTGCATCTACAACAATTTTATTAAAGTTTTTAGCTATTGGTAACACACAACATGATCAAGTAAATTTGAAGAAAAGGTGGTTATGGAAAACAAGCTTTTTCTTAAAATCGTGCATGTAACGTTTGGTTCGTTTTTGTCATGGTATAATATATTCTTTGAGGCTTTCGCGGTTTCTCGAACTGTCAATATTACAATTTACTTTCGGCTTAGACCGCGTCGTCATTTGGGAGCTACACCAGCATTATCAGGTAAGGTACGATGTGTAGCTTATCTGCCTTTACAAACATTTGCTCTAGAAGTTTGAGCAATATTTGTTCGTAGACCGTGCCCGCCTAAACAGGGCCGTGTGCTTAGATTATTCAAACCTTGGGCAGACAAGGATTGGATCATACAATGTATTTTGTTTGCCAGGACAATAATACTTAATCGGCTTATGCTTGTTAGCTGTTTGTGAACCCAGATAAACTAACGTTTAGAACCAGTGTTCTATTCACTCTGAAGATGCAAGCTGCAATATCTTGCGAACCGTTAGTTTGTATGGGTTCACAAACAGCTACAAAAATATATTAAGGTCAAATCCTTGTCCGCCCCAAGGTTTAAATAATCTTAAGCACACCGTCCTGTTTAGGCAGGCGGGGTCTATGAACACATATTGCTCAAACTTCTACAGCAAATGCTTGTAAAGGTAGATAAGCTACAGGTCGGTTCTTACCTGATAAAGCTGGGTGTAGTTCCCAAATGATGACGCGGTCTAAGCCGAAAGTAAATTGTAATATTTACAGTCATGATATAAATTATTTAGTGAAGCTACGAATTAACCAGTGCATATTGTAGAGGAATAGGCTACAAACGACATCACTTTTATATGGGTCATATACGTTTTAAAGCATTTTCTCTTAACATATCAGATGAATATACAAGTATATACATATCAGATGCCTTTTACCGAAACTGCAGTTTCGGAATGTATTTTCTGTGAGCTAAATGTCCTTTAGGATATAGTGGGACACTTGGCCTTAAATATTGCTCCTCCAGCTTGTGCTACTCATTTTGTACACATGTGTCCTGTAACCTCACAATGATGATTATTTTTTTGCCATCAAAGCCGAAGACCACTGTCACATCATGACTGTTTCAAGAGACAACTGATTTCGTCTCTTAAGACTTGTTTTTATTTACTATGGCTACCTTTTACTTCCATTTAACGTGCTCGTTGAACATTGTACTAGTGAAAGTTGGGCCTTGAAAGATGTAACAAGAAAAGACTAAAAGAATGTTGAAATATTTGAATTACATTGTCTATGTTGATATTATCATTCTAAAACGGTCTGAAACTAAGTGTATATTGTCAACAGTTAATTCTTACTCTACTGATGTAATTAGTGTTAAAAAAAGTTTTTTTCGATAATGTATGATGCATTCAGAAACAATAAAATTTTCAATATTTAAGAGTTAGCATTATTAATTTCAGTGGAGTATATTATTTACTATTAAGTTTAATATAATCTGGAGGTTGCGACAACATTTTTTTCTTAAATGTTGATTTGTATTTACAGGTTTTGGGATCCACTTAACTTGTTAGTAAAGCCAGTACCTCCAGATCACGAAATAGACACGGCGAATGATTTGTGGATCTGCAACATATGCAATCAAACTTATGCAAATAGCGAAGACTTGAAAGACCACATTTTCAGCCAAGTGCTGGACGTGTTCATTTGCTGCAAATGTGGAAGCAAGTTTGTAGACGAGAAAACTTTCCGCTTGCATTTGCGGGATCATAAGAGACAGAGTGTTCGTTTGAGTTCGGTGGGCCACAACGAGCTGGCCGCAAACCCTTCAGGAAAACTAATAGACAATCGTGTAAATAATATGTTTATTTGTAAATATTGCGATGCGCCTTTCAGAGACAGAGTTGATTTTTATAACCATTATATGACCCATACTCGTGGTGTAAATAAGAGCGTAGATACAAAAACCAGGAACATCGACCTCAACAAGTTGGACATTGTTGATAACAGCATCAGTCTCGATTTCAAGGTGGAAAGGTTATATTATGGCATCAAGTACAGGTGCAGCAAGTGCCAAGAAGGTTTTTTCAGCATGGATAAGAACACTGTACACTTACGAAGATGCATGGGTGTTCTAAAACGATGCGATCTTTGCCGGAAAATTTTCGCAGATAATTTGAATTTGTTCGAACATTACGAGTTGATCCATAGGGAATTTAGGAGAATGTGTAAATTTTGTTTTAGTACTTTTCCAGGCGAAAAGCAGTTAATCCACCACGTTATAAAAATGCATCTAAAGTTTTCGCATTATTGTTATGATTGTAATGAAGGTTTCCCATCGCAGTATAAATACAACTGTCATTTGAAAACTCACCTTGCACATTTCTGTCACGAGTGTAACGAAGAATTTCCTTCTCTGTATAAATTTAATTGTCACCTAAAAACCCACCCCGCTAGCTAATTAAAAAAATGTTTTTTATTTTTACCTTTTGTGATAGAGAGTTTCAACGAGAATTTCTCTTAGTTTCATCGAATAGATACTTTTCAGTTATAGTATTTTAGTGTTTTGTTTTGAATCATTTCGTTCGTTCGTTTGTTCATAGAATTGTATTTTTAGTTTTTCATTCTTTTGTTAATTTTTTCTGTTAATTTTGTTAAATCAATGCATAAAAGTAGGCTTACGTTTATTATCGTATTTATTAGTTACAAAGGATCTGTTCTTTCCATTCCTTCACATGTTGTTTATGAAATCATCAATCGAGTGTATTTGTTGAATCGATAACACGTTAGATTATAAAGCTGTAAATTCGATTGTATTGTTGAAATAGTGTATATTACTAAATACATAAATGCCACTTTTATCATAGTTTGTGTTTCATTATTTTCTTCTTAATTACACAACCGCCAAGAAAACCTGATAACTTTTAGCACAGTTAATATCGATAGGAAAGTGCTGGATGCACATCTATAACCTATTTGTATTTACAGATTCGACCCTCTGACAGTAACAATGTCCGAAGCTGCCGTACAACAAACTATCTATGAGTGCGAAGTTTGCACTCAAATATTTTCCACTAAGAAAGAATTCCTCACGCACCACATGAATCAGTTTGGCGAAACGTTCAATTGCTGCAGATGCGCCGAACAGTTTAAAACCACAACTGAACTTTACCAACATTATGAGGTACATAAAGGTGGTATTGTTATCGAGAACGAAGAGAGCAGCACTGGATTTGACTATTCGGAGAACGTGGAAGCTGTGATGAATATACCGAACGAGACGATAAATGACACCGAGGAACTCTTGTACATTCTGGATGGTTCCCAATGTATTAACGAGGTCGTTATTGAGCAAGAAAGCGACGCCCAGGAAACCGAAACCGATACTTCGGTTACAAAACCGGAAAACTTCACAATTGTTCAAGTAGAGCATGGTTACATGTTACCAAGCGTCTTCAAGGGGCAGCTCGAAAGCAAAAGACGGTATAAAAAGAGAGGCGATTCTCTGATCAGTTTTGCGGAAGATGATGCCGAGGAGATCGAAACGGTGGTGGCGACGAAACCCGAGCCTACTTCGAGTAAAAGTCCGTATAGTTTGTCTACACCCAAGTCGAGACCAAAGCGGCGCCACGAAGTTCCCGACTTTTCCGCTACGAATTACGTTGTTTTGAACCCGAACGAGGAAGTGGATGTTCCTCACTACAAGTGTTTGCGCTGTGAACAGTTATTTATTAGTAAATTTGCGTTCTTTAGGCACATCGAGAAGGGTAAATGTTACATAAACAGTTGCGATGTGTGTAGTGCGTCGTTCGCGAGGAACAGCGAATTTTACGATCACTATCTCGCGGAGCACACAGACAGAGCGATTTGCAACTTCTGTTTTAGAACATTTATGTACGAAAAGAACGTTAAGGAACACATGCTGAGGCATCTTGATCAGTTTAGACATCGATGCGAACAGTGCAATAAGGGATTTTATACGGTTAGGGAGTACAGGAACCATTACAAAAATAGACATATGGGTATACGACATACTTGCGAAGCTTGTGGTCGGTCTTTTGCCGATGAATATTATTTTAAGCGGCACGTCGCTACACATGGTAAAGCCAGTGCTGCAAAAATGGGATTTCCCGTGACAATATAAAGAAATTCAGACAAGTCCCAATAGAGTAGAACTTTATGCTCTTCCTAGGACTGGTTTGTTTATTTAATTTTTATTGGGAAGGAGTTTAAACTTACAAATGTCTTTGCTTCAAGCGATAATATTCTAAAATGCAGTGTATGTGGTGTATATAGGTGTAAAAGTAGAATCTTGTGTATATAACTTAAACATCTGCTCATTAGCAAATATTTCCATCTGTCGTTTTAGAAGAATATCCTTGATTACACGTCGTATGATTACGAATTTAAGAAGTATTACGACTTATTTACGTTTTACAAAGTATTCTATACAGAAGGCATCCAGCCTTGGTGTATGGAAATAATTAGTTAAATAATTTCAGAGATTATTTTTACGAAATATTTATATACGCACATGGTACTACATTACGAATTCGTTTTAGTTTGAGATATATTTTTTTTAGCTTTAACCATCTGTCGATATAGAAATTATCTCTGAAATTATGTTGTATACCATGCGCCAGCGTAAATGAATTTTAGTGGTATAGTTCATTTTTATTTATGTATCTATTCGAATTACCAAATGTAAATAAGTTTTAATTTATACCTTTCTTAATGTTAAAACTAGTACTCTCTTTGTTAATGTTTTAATATTTTAATTATTATGTAAGGTCTAAGATGATAGCTATGTAAGGTGTAAATCTGTCTCAGAATCAAAAGTTGAGTAAAAGCAAAATTTAATAAATAACTGAATTATACTCTCAAGTTTTGTTTGTCTCAATTTTCCAGGTAAAACTAATCGCTCTGAAGGACTCAATTTAATAGTTTTTGCAACTTGATATTTTTATTTTCAGATTGAAGCAAGTGAGAAGTAGAATGGCAAAAATTAATACCAAAGCATTTACAGGAAAGTTTGTTTGTAATATATGCGATATGATGTTTGAAACCAAACGAAAACTAGACCTCCATAGCAAACTGCATCGTACTAAGAAAAGGAGAAGGAAGGAGGAAATCTGTGATCTGTGTTCCAAAAGATTTCCAGTTAAACATCTACTAAGCTTGCACAGGCGAACGCATTTTAAGGATTACACTTTTAAATGTGATAAGTGCGATTTCGGCACTTACAGATTGTCGAATCTCACGAGGCACGAGCAAGTTTACCACAACGGTTTGCGGTTTAATTGTGAAAAATGCAAAAAATCGTTTATGAATGAATATTCGTATAAGTATCACATCACCACTCACGATCCAAACTACATAAGGAAAGAGTACAAGTGTCCCGTATGCAACAAAGTCTTGCTTTATCTTAAAACGTATAAAAATCACTTAAAAATACACAGCGGGCGTGATCAACACATTTGCGAGATATGTGGCAAATCTGTTACTACGATTTTCAGTTTACGGGACCATATGATGCTGCACACGGGAGAAAAACCATACATTTGTAACGTCTGCGGAAAGAGCTTCAACAAAAGAAAAATGTTGATGGTGCATCAACGAGTCCATACGCACGAAAAACCGTACAGCTGTCTACACTGTGAAAAATGCTTTGCTCAAAGGTCAACTTTAGTGATGCACATTCGAAGGTACCACACAGACAACAGGCCTTTTTCGTGCAATATATGCGGGAAGAGTTTTGTTACAAAGTTTTTCCTGAAAAATCACTGCAAAACTCATGGAATATCTATGATCGATACTAGTAAATGAAAGTGGTGTGTATGGGTATTAAATAAATGGTTTTTATCAAAGCTTTGCCATCAATATAGTTATGTGAAATTATAGAATAATAAGCTTGTAACAATATAAAGCATTAAAACTGTGATGCACTGTATATATGTACATTTTAAATATGTGCTTCAAGGAAAATAATGATTGTAATATACTTCTTAGAATAAAATTTTTGTTGTGTGTATAAGTTTTTCTAAGAAAGTGATTGGTTATGAGAAGGGATTTGCTATGGGTTAGTTAGCCCAGTTTTCACTTAGACTCTGTGGTCTTTTCTGCGCTGTTGACCCTTTCATAGTAGACCCGTGCCCTCAACGAGTTGGAGGTTCTAGTGTGTGAAGGTCGTTTCACATAGTATTCAACCGAATAGTTGTTGTCCCTTGCGGTAAAGTGCTGGATACTCAAAGATTATGTGAGGCTTTTTCCTTCTCCTCTCCACATAGTCGACATTGAAAAGAAGTAACAAAAATAAAGGAGCTATGAAGGGGCCTGTGTAGGCGAATGGTTTCCTGCTTGCAATCAAGACCACAGTGAAACTCGGGACGTTCGGGCGTGGGTTCGATACCGGTTTATCTTAGGTATACATAGTTTAAGTTCGATTTAGTTTAGTCAAGGTACAATAACCCTCAGTGGCTCAGTGTCCTAAATGCAACAAAATGGAGCTATGTATTTTACAATTACTTACATCCACAAAACCATTAACTAAATAGTTACACTAGGAATTCATCATCATCCGCTTCGGAACGTTTATATAAGAAACTTTGGTAATCGAAGAAAATTTCATGATTCGAATGTGATCGTAATATTTAACCTTATACCGTAATACGCGGAGCTTTATGTTATTAAGTCAACAGACAATTTACATTCATCTCAGGTGGGATTTTATTAAGAGAAGAAACCAGTTTATAATGCTTACTTTCAAATAATAAATATTAATTTTATCCAAATAGTTTTATTCTTCGTGAAGTCGCTATAATGCTTTATTTTATTATTTGTTGAGCTGTAACTTACGCAATATACTAAACTAATAAGGTTCTTGTTGCAGGTTATATCGGCAAAGAAAAACTAAATTAAGAAAACCAAACATTGCAGCCACAAAAGTCAGCTTGTTCAAAAGAGATCTTTACAAGCTTATGTTCAACAAATACAAAAAGAAGCATCATTTGAAGCCCTGTGTTATTCTGTTAGGAGATGTTAAGAATTTAAACACTGATGAGTTTGCTCCTTCCAAGAAGTTGCAGCGATACCTGCACAAGTTAAACAGATCCAGTAGTACCAACACGACCAGCAGTGTACGCGGTAGAACGTCTAAAACCTCTCGACAGAAGACCGTGCGTTTTGAGGTATCTGTAAGTGAAAGTAATAAATGTCATTCAAGAAAAACTTCAGAACACAAAAATAGCGCAAAAGTGTTTGTTAAATGTGAACCTAAAATTAAAAAACCAATATTTGAAAAGAATTTTGTAATATCGGACGATAGTGAAAGTGATAATGAAAACCATGGTGCTGTTGATAATAGTAATCGTGCATTCAGTAACAAAGTTGCCGAAATCGATGAAACCAAACATACGAAAGTGAACTGCAAAAGCAAAATAGTTACCAAAACATATGATGACAAAGAGAATATGACAAATAAATCGGTGAAAATTACCGATCATGATTACGTTACGAATAACTCTAACGAAAGAGGTACTTCTATAATACCATTGGCATTTGGGAAAGCAACTACCGGAGCATTAGACGTTGTAGATCAACACAATAGAAACGAGAAGAATACCATGACAACACCTGCACAAGAAGAGGAACAAGTTGACTGTACTCAAACTCCAGTTGTTAAACAGAAACTAATGCTTAGCTTTGGCAATACTTTCGTGCAAAAGTATGCCTGCGGCGAATGTAAAGAAACGTTTGACGATTGCTTTAAATTGAAACGCCATACGATGGTACACAAAATGAAATCGGACAAAATAGAGAAAAAGCCCATATTATCGTGTTATTTATGTATGCGGAAATTTTGTGACCGAAACACTCTGTGGAACCACATGCGGGGTCATTCTTTAAAGCATTCGAAACGAACATTTCCATGTAAAAAATGTAATATGGAATTTAAAGCTAGTCAAGATTTATGCGCACATGGATCTGTTTGTATCGGATCCACGAAGAGTTCAAACAAAAAGGTGGCGCCCGCTGGTAATTCTGACATTCCTTCTGAAAACAATCTTAAATACAGATGCAGCATATGCAAAACCAAATTTGCCGATGTGCTTCAAATGCGCAAACATAAGAAGCTTCATAACACTCAGCATGTTTCAACATCTGATGAACATGCGGTTACTGTAACTACCAATTCACGTACTACTGTACTACTTGATAAAATAGTTACTACTACTGCCCATTCGAAAATATTAAAAGGCACCACAACTAGTAGTTCTAATAGCATGAAGAAGATCAAAAGTTGTGCCAGTACAAAGCAGGCACCAGAAAAAGAACTAAAAAGTCAAACAGAAAAGAAAATTTCAGAAAATGTTTCATACCCTATAAGAGCTACATCACCTGAAAGTATTAAAATACCAGACAATTCAAGACTGATTGAATTGAAACCTACATTTAAATGCTGTATGCGGATTTTTGCAGAACGTAACGAAGTATTTTCGCATATGAAACAACAAATGAACACGGCCGATGGAATAACGAATTGTAATCCATTATACATTTGTAATGTTTGCTCTTCCGAATTTGTCGAGCGCTTGGAATGGTACCAACACTGCAAAACTAAACATACTAATTTCTATGGTCAGAAAACGAATAAATCTGAGTTCAAAATACGCAAACCGAGGTACGCTTGTGGCACTTGTTACATGAAATTTGATTCTATTTCCAAGCTGAATGAGCACAAGCTGAATATACATTCATCGATTAATTATTTGCAGAAAACCTCATCTCGAGAGGCTAAAGTGCAAATAAACGATCTTAGAGTCGAGTTCGAGCGGATATTTTGTGCTCGCAGCACTACTAGTGTGAATCAACAAGACGCTAATGATCAATGCATTATCTTGGAAAATCCTTCAGAAATTTCTGAACCGGAATCTCATGGATCTGCAACCGACAATGATGTTGAAGATGCGAAAATCGATTCACCCGCAGCTGACTTTGAATTATCTGCAGCACTATCAGTTGAAAAGGCCAGCACTCCTGTGACCTACAGATGTGATATTTGTGATGATGTTTTCGAAGATCATGACTTGTTACTAGAACACGAGGCTTTCCACAAGGAAATAGAAACGCCAAAGAAAATAGAGGCAAACAGAAATGCAGAGCAACGCAAATCTCTGGACATGCCGCATTTGCCGGAAAGTGTATGTAGCAATCATGAAAAGGGAATTTTGCATAACAAAAGTTCTCCAGCAGTACAAGTGGACGTGCCGATAAATCACATTAATATATCCGTAAATTTACCAAATATGGAAAGTAAAACACTTTCTGATTCATTACCGCAACAGAATTTGGTCACAATAATGATTGGGAATTCTGCTCCATCGACCATCTCTCCAAATTCCAATAGTTTCAGAAATGTAAAAGAAGAGCAAGTGAAACGTGATCGTAACGGGCAACCATTAACTCACTTATCTACATCTACGAACGAATCGAATGGTAAAGCTGGCGAATCTTTGATTATTTCTGATGATAGATGTCTGGATAAACTAGCACAAACATTCAATCAGCCAGCATCTACTAAAATTATGGGCAAGAATAATGATAAAACACACGTGATTAGTAAGTTTATAAGTCAGAATACTTCTGCACCATTGCACTTAGTGAGGGTTCCATTTCAAGGTCAAAATAACCAAAAACTACAACAGTTTCCTAAACTAGGTGGCAATGCAAACAAAGCAATTTGTCCTATTCTAACGTCTGAACTGCATACTAATAAAGTTGTCGATAACGCTGGTGCGAAAACTTCAGCAATTGCAAGTCAAACAGAAGAGATAAATCAATCAGCGCAAGTAGCGCAATGTAGTTCGAACGTCGATAACGTTCTTGGCCAGAAACCTATAAGTAACACGCGAAAAATTTTCCTAACACGAGTTTTAAATAAGCCGCCGAAGAATCCCATTGCGGGGTCATTACCGAAAACTGTATCATTGTTGGCATTTACTGTACCCGATGCTTGCAAACAGATATTTACTAAGCAAGCCACAACTACCACTGTAAGTCAAGCTACAAGCGAAAATCAGCCTTTAGAAAATGGCAATCAGCTTATGCTTGCAAACCAAGCGATAACTTTAAACCAATCAGCATCTAGTCATATGGTAAATAGCGTTGTTGGTACGAATTCCGTTTGCACAGTTAGCAGTCCACAAGGAAATAATGCGAACCTGGTTTCACATTTTCCGCAGCTAGCTGCCGCTCTAGTACAAACTGACAGTAACCAACTAACTTCGGCTGTCACGTCTAATCCAGCAACCGCTGTAACGTCAAAGTTATCGGTAGGTAGGGAGCAGCAGGTCAAACTTGTACCCATTGGTTTGTCCCGAACTTCTAAAGTTAATAACAAAGAAAGACTTCTGCGCTCCAAAGAAAAATTGAAAAGGTGGTTTGCGGGTTCAAATTTACTTAAAATTTTACCTAAACCCGCTGAAAATGATGTAATCGTGCTGTCTGATGATTCAGATGATAGTTCATCCTCGGGACAGCAAAAAGGATCAAAGGAAATAGAACAACCAACTGTAGTTACAGATAAGGTGTCGCTTTTCGGAGGGCTTCTAACAGTGCCAAGTGAAACAGCGTTAGAGATAAACAAAGCGACCGAACCGCAAACTGTCTCGAAGGCGGTTCAGAACGAAGATAAAGCTTTAGTTGAAAAACAAACAATCGGCGTGATCGTGAATGATGGTAATCCCCAACTGACCAAAGATATCCAGGTTTCAACTTCTAATCAGCCAAATACAGTTTCATCGGATTCGCCAAGTAAGCCAAATTATATAAATGCATACGAAAGTTGGTTAGATGTTGATTGCACTACACATAAAAAACCAGAAACGCAGGTTCCCAGAATTTTTGTTAGAAATATTAAGGATCTGATGGAACCGCAACTTAAACCGACTAAACCAGAGGCAGAAAATGTTGATCAAAGTGATATTAGTACAGATGGCTTAAAGAATTCCGACAGCTCACCTACAAGCGCAGTAGAATCGGTTTTGGAACAGAATTTACCGAAAGAAAGTAGCACAAATAAGAAGCGGTCCAAATTCGAACCAAGAAAATGCGACGACTGTAAAGTTTATTTCAAAAAACAGGGCTCTTTCCGGCGCCACGTGAGAACCCGCAGCTATAGATTTCGCTGTCACTTGTGTGACTATCACACATGCAGTAGGCGTTGCCTAATGTTGCATTACAGTTCTGAGCATAAGATTGAGCATATATGTTTGCTTTGTAAATCGAACTATGACACTAAGCAAAATCTGCATTTGCATTATAAATCGCATCAGTGTCCAAAGTGTTCTGTCATAGTTGCCAGCATAGATGAACATCTTCCTGGTTGTAGGAAGGTTATCGGCGAAAAACCAGGTGAAGCTCCGGAGAAACAAACGGAACATGAATTAAGCTGTAATAAACCAGATACGATAAGCGCATTGCCAGTTCTGCGTGAAGAATTATCCGTACTAGAAGACACCGCCATTTATTCACAAGAAATGCTCGACTACTCTGAAATGCCACTAGTAATTGATGAATCAAGTTTGTTGTGATTATGACCTCAAGGCGTGCACTGTTACGTTGACGTTTAAATAAATAAATAAATTCTATTTATGTGATAATACTGTTATAGTAGCCGGTAGTAATAAGTTGGGAATTTTAGGTTAACACTTTATCGTATTTTTCTTGTAATTTCTTTTTTATCCCATTGGTACTGTCTTCTATGTCTACTGGACTAGTCTTTACATGTTATGTCATCCACGATAGTACTCGTCAAGCGTTTGTATATGAGAAAACTTACCTCGGATGGCAGTACAGCTTTTGTAGAGGTTTGACCTCACTGAAAAAACGATTAAGCAAAAATTATTTTAGGGTACCGAATATATTTTAAAATATATTTCACATTACCAGTTGTATTTTCACTGTACATTTGTAAGTCACTAGATAAACACTGTTGTTATTTATTTTTTGATACGTAGACTGTAAGAACATTCTTGTAGCCGTAGAATTAATGATAGTTCGAAATAAAGTTTTACTCAGTTGATCACCAATTGGTGTATATTTCTTTATCATAACTTTGTTTCTTAAGTGGGAGGTTAATAATCTTGAATTGCTGTTATTTTAGACCTTTACAACAACAGAACATTAAAAAAACAATTAAACGAATATGATTTAAATAAGTTTGAGAAGTAATTTAATCCATTTGTATTATTGATTCAGTTTGTTGTTATGATTATGACTTCGCTATGATGAAGTATCAATCATTACCACCATTCATGCACACTCCTTCACCATGTCCCGAAAAGCCTAAATCCTGAACGGAGTGTTATTCTTAACCAACATTTAATCAAAACCATTTTCGTTCGGTGACCAGGATTAAGCAACCCTTCCTCTGGCCAGTACTTGGACGGGGCTTCCAAGCCAACAGACGGTTGCGGATGTCATATTAACACCGTGATAGTCCTTCTTGGGGTTGGCAGTTCGCATAAGTGTAGATGGAAAGATTGAATGCGAAAAAAAAAGGGTTTCGGCATAGGCTGTGGGAACGCAATGGTTGAAAGGCCGCAGGCCACGTTACTTCTCGGTGCACAGCGAAAAGCCAAACTCGGAGTGAAAAGGCATCTAAACACCGTTTTGGCGGTAAAAGATGATTTGATTAAGTAAGTTAACTATTTAAAAAGGCTGGGGTGGCTCAGTGGTAAGACAGCCAAGCTTTGGATGTAATAATCCGAACGCTTCCCAGTTTGAATCACTCCAGGATCGTAAATTTTTCTAATTTCCTGAGTGGTCGGTACTGGGTCCCGATCTTCATTTGCCATTGGGAATACAATTAATGGCACTCCTCGTATTACGATCACATTAGAGAAGTAACAAAACCTTAAATAAGAACATCCACACACCAGACAAGTCAAGCACGGTTCGCCCGAACACGGTAACCCGCAGAGTCCGACCCTGTTGTGCATAGCACAAACTAGCTTAACTTTCCCTCACACCGCCTCGACACTGCGCAAGCGGTACAAACGAGGATTATGATTATGATAAAAGTTAGCTATTTTAACCATGAAGTAAGTAGTCCTCTGTTGTATTGGTTCTACCTTTCTAATAAACATGTTTTTCAGGTCCCAAACTAGATCTCGAAAGGGGTGGAACAAAATCACTAGTCTTACTTGTTCCATATGTCAAAAGGTTTGCACTTCCAAAACCCAGCTAACCAACCATAGAAGGTACCATGCTCCGAATTTACGAACGTTACAGAAAGGGGCTTATCATTGTGCAGTTTGCGAAAAAATTTGCGAAACCAAAAGAGACCTTTGGAACCACGAGAAAATACACGGAAAAAGGAACTTTGAATGCAATTTGTGTGGGAAAATCATAGCCAGCAAGGCCAAACTGGTGGCACACAAAAAAAGGCATAATAAAAATTACACCCACACTTGCGCTGAATGCGGAAAGGGATACTACTCACCGATGAATCTGAAAGTGCATTTGGATGTTGTTCATGGAGGAATTCGTTATAATTGCGATAAATGTGGGAAGATATTTAAGGATAGAAACTATTTCCACTGGCATTTGAAGAACCACGAAAGACCTCTCTCAGAACCTAAGAAGCAGAAGAAAGAAAAAAAGATTGTCGAGAAGGCTAAGCACGTTTGCCATCAGTGCGGAAAATTACTTTCTTCAAAGTTTGCGCTGAATATTCATCTAAATATACACGCCGGAGAAAAACCTTACGTATGTACGACTTGTGGAAAATGTTTTGCGTCGCCTTCATCCTATGGAGTTCACATTAGACAACACACGGGTGCCAGACCATATACGTGCACTATTTGCAGTGCAACCTTCACCATTCGGAATTCTCTTGTGGTGCATGTTCGGTCTCATACGGGCGAAAGACCCTACAGTTGCAAAATTTGCCAGAAGGGTTTTGTATCGCGCTCCAGGTTAAACAAGCATTCGCGTGTGCATGGTAGCTTCTTAGGGGAAGAAAAACTTAAACCTTTTTTGTGCTCAATTTGCAGTAAAAGATTTCCTTACAAACACGTCTTGGTTGATCACGAGAGGTCGCACACGGGAGAACGACCATTTCTCTGCAGCAGTTGTCCCAAAGCCTTTATATCTAAAGCGGTTTTAAGAAAACACATGAAACTCCATGTTCTGAAAAGCAAACCTGAATAAGTAAATATTTACTTGCTAAAGTTCTAGTGTGAATTAGCATTTTAATAAAGTTTAATATAACTTGTTGATTTTCTTTCCAAATGCACCCAATAGAACTGTTGTAATATTAACACATCTATTGCTTTCAGCTGTTTGTATCGCGAAAATCATCTGTACACAGAAAATTTTGACTCGATCCCAACTGCTCAGTCGGAGACGTTGAACGTTGGAGAAAAATATTTATTAACATTGGCCGATTCGAAGCCATCGTCTAATCTCTCTGACGTTACCCTTCTAGAAAATGCAGAAGATCAGCTAAACGACACTGATCGCGAGCTACTGAATTTATTAGCAGGAGAAGAAGATTGTTCGGACATTTTACAAAATATTGCGAGCAATGAACATTTTGAGAAACTCATTAATGACGGGGCTAACTTCGAGCAAGAAACTGTCATGGAAGATTTCACTAGTACGGAGAGTTTTAAGATAAAACATGCATCTTCCGAGATTTCGATTAAGATTGGCTCAAAGCAGAAGAAGGCCGGGAAATTTAAATGCGAACAATGCGATAAAATGTGCACCACCAAGAAGCTGCTCAAGTATCATTTAATGACTCATTTTGGAATTCGGGAACATTCGTGCGAAATTTGCGGTAAAACTTTTAGACACAAGTATGAGGTAGGTGTGCATAAGCTGACTCACAATAAACCAACATTTCAGTGCGACATTTGCTCGAAAATGTTCATACATAAGTCGCACCTAACGTGTCATAGGCGGAAACACACGGGTGATTACGTCGCGTATTGTAAGCTCTGCAATAAGGGTTTCATTACCCAAGCAGCCTATAGAAACCACGTGAACAATTACCACAACAAACTTTTACATGTTTGTGATGTATGTGGGATACAGTTGAGTTCGATATCCTCACTGAAGGAACACATTCTCACTCACGATCCTAATTACGGCAAGGAACGGTCACACGTTTGCGATATTTGTGGGAAATCGTATTTAAATACTCGAAATTTGCGTAGTCATTTGAAAACGCATACTGAAGCAAAAAAATATGTATGCAACGTTTGCGGGAAAGCTTTGAGCGGCAAAGGTGTCTTGGAGACCCATCTAAAAATGCACATAGGAGATAAGAGCTACGTATGCGAATTTTGCGACAAAGGGTTTACGTCCAACGAGTATCTAACAGTTCATCAGCGGACTCATACTGGTGACCGACCGTTTAGATGTGATACATGTGGTAAATGTTTCACCCAAAACACTTCATTGACCGTCCATATAAGGAGTCACACTGGAGAACGGCCTTATAAGTGCCCATGTGGAAAAAGTTTTATTACTAAAACGCATTTGGTCACTCACAGCAAAACACACGATATTGCTAACATTGATTTTATGTATGTTCCTCAAGATATATCTTGAAACTTACATCATTCGAACTAAACACACTGTTGTGGTATTTTGTACTGTTAAAATGAATGCGTTAATAAATTTTTTTACAAAAGGACACTGTAATGAAATCTTCAGATTTGAATAAACTAACAGTTTTAAAAATAATTTCGTTGTTCTTTTTATATATTACAATAGGCCTTTCCACTAATTTAATTAATGGGTGCTTTGCAAAGTTTCACACTTCAGTGGTTTGTGTCTAATGTCAAAGCCACCTGCAACGGTTAACAAAACATCAGCATCAATCAATTCTACGACGACGCGGTTTAAGCCCAAAGAGATGACTTCATATGGCTGCTTAAGTTTTTTTTTAAGTAAGCCGTTCGATCTTAAGGTATGTCGACAGCAAAGTAAAAAGTCAAACATGCTGGATAACGCATAGTTGTTTTCTTCATCTAGAAACTTGCCCGCATGCCTTTGGTAACATAGCTTTAATGTTTAAGACTGGAGCAACTAGCTACCACCTGCCCATAAAAATTATTGGCTATAAAAAAAGTTCAGATACTGCTTTAAACGAATTACTAAAATATCTACTTAAAAGTGGATAATGTATAAATTTTTCCAACGCAATGTTGATGTCCTCTCTTCAGACTCGATAATAATAATACTGAAATACTGAAAATAAAAGCAGAAGATTGGGCATAATTTAAAACCCAACGGGATCTCACACGTGGTTTCGCGATCGGATTCGACATGGTCATAATCTCCAATCATCTATCCTATTTTTTGAGCAGTTGCAACTCTGTGAGGCTGGTATGAAAATGAATTGCTGATTCTTAAAAAGACTGGAATAAGCAGTTATAAAAGTGATTTACAGTAAGCGTAACCATGATGCTGATGATTGGAGGTTATGTCTGGAACACACCTCCGATCTAAACACGAATATTTCGTTTCCGTGTCCGATCCCTTTCGTTTCTCATCTGTGTTCGATTATACACACATACGCCGTTAAGCAATGATCTTTTTGAATAGTATTTCCCATTTTCTTTGAATAATAATGTTCTTAGTTGCAATACGGAACGAAAATTTAGAAAAGGACTTCTTCTGCTTTTATGATATGGTTCGAATAGTGCCGTTTTAAAAAATAATTAAAAGCTTGCACACCCCGGGTTGCACAGCTGGGATGATCCTTCACGTACGATTACGAGAGTTAGACATCGCTATCTCAGTCAGTACTTGGATGGGAGGTTAAAGGCTGTGTCAACACGGCGCCTCGTGTTAGCGGCGGGCACGTAAATAGTCGGTCCCGGATATCATACTAATACTATCACAGTCGTTAAAGGGGTTGGAAGTCCTCTTCAGTATAGATGGTACGGGTGAAAGAATAGGGAATGTGAAAAGGGGTTTGGCATAAGCTATGGGAACGTAGTGATAAGGTTCCCCACTACCTCTTGATGCAGAGTGAAAAAGCAAAAATACCCGGAGCGAAAGGAACCCTATACCGAAAGGAACCCTATACCGAAAGGTAAAAGCGGTATGACTAAGAAATAAAAAAAATAAATGCTTGTTTGTACAGTGTGAGAGTTGGAAAAATCATATTGGAAAAACACTTGGGTCTTCTTCAAAAGACGGCGAAACGGTTGCGTTTCTTTGAATTAGTATTTTCAATTAACACTTGACGTAAAGTGAATTCCGGTAGTATTAAGTCAGCTGTCAATTTATCGTGGTATCATAATGAAGTATGTTTAAGTATACGATGGGAATAACTTTTTGAAAATAGACCTCGTTTTTGCGTATACACGAAAGTGTTTGTTTTATGTTGCAAACTAACATCAATAATAGTAGACTGGTTCGTTTGGCTACAGAACTGGCATTGAAATATAAACGCCCTAAACTCCCAATGCGAAGTCTTTGGGTTCGAACTCCGGTTTAGGTAAGAATTTTTCTGTAAAATGTTGTGTTCGGCATTGAACCCGGTAATCTGTTAATATTTGGCTAGAATAAGCAACACTTCTTCAAGCCACTGCCTTATCAGAAGAAATAACAAAGTCGCATGCATATCATATAAAATAATAATCGCAGAATAAATATATGAGAGTGAGGGAGCGGGAGCAGCGTGATATGAGCCCAAGTCTAACCTATCATCTATAGTATCTCCCGGTTGTATGAATGGGAACATAGATATCGCAAGGTAAATAGACGGATAGATTAAAAGAAAAATATGATTGTATTTTGTTTGTTATACCTATTTCTAGTATGAACATATTTGGTTTCAGGTACAACTGCGATAAACTTCCATTTAATATTGTCGATGCTTATACTGAAGCACATGGAAGTATGTTTACCTGCTTGCAATGTAGGGAGCCTTTCGACTCATTTATTCTTTTAATAAATCACCTGAATTTAGCAGAAGCTTCGAACCTACACCAGAAAAAATTGCTGGAAGAATTTCCTCGGGTCAGAAACTACTTTAAAGATGTAAAGCCTGATCTTCCTTTTGAATGTATGCAATGCAGTGTTGCTTTCCACACATTTGCTGATTTATTAAAACATACGCATTCATGTGAGCCGCAAGAAATATTACAAGAAAAAAATAAAGAAACTTCGTCTCGGTTTAAGTGCAAAGTGTGCCAAGAAGAATTTAGTACGGAATTTTTGTTAAAAGAACATACAAAAATACATGCAGTTATGCGACTACATAACTGTAATGATTGCGATAAGAAATTTGAATTTTTTTCCTCTTTGTACTGTCATATAAGGCGCATTCACACGGAGCATCATGCAGTGGATTGTGAAAATTGTAAAGAGTGTTATAATACCTTTCGGTTCAGCGATGGTTCTAAACTATGCAGATATGGACGAATTCAGTGTGGTATTTGCCATAAGTATTTCAACAGTCGACTGCTGTACTTTAAACATTTACCCTTGCATGAACATTTCCCAAAATTTAGTTGCCATATTTGTAAAAAAAGGTTTCTTCAAAAACGCCATCTTAAAAGACATGCTTGTTATAAAAGCTTAAATGCACACCTAAAGCCTTACATGTGCAACAAATGCAATCAGTATTTCCATGGCCAACGTGCATTCATTTCGCACTCTTGTGTAACTGAATGCAAGTATTGTGGCGAATCTTTTTCAGACGATTCTGAATTAACAGTTCATGAACGACATCATAATGGGATGAAACCTTATATTTGTAGTACATGTCGATGTCGTTATATTAGTCTAGATTTATTGAAAAGCCATATGATAGATAAACATGGTGAATATTACAAATCTACTTTGAATGAATGGAAGAAACGTTGTTATTGATATTTAAACAAATTTTATATTTTGCACAATTTGTTAATTATCGGTTATAATCAAAAGAGTTTGTTGTACAGAATGGTTACGCAAACAAGAGGGGTGTCGTAGAGTTATGTTTTTCTCTAATAATCCGTATGTGTACTTGTAGCAGAATAGCGCAGTAGTTATCGTTGGTAATTCATGCTTCTAGAGTTCGACTTGTTGTCTAATAAATTACTGTGCTCGAATCAATTTAGTCAACAACTTAATTGTTTTCGTAATCGAACTCAGAGTATGATATAACAGTCGATTGATTGATTGATTGATCTGTTGCAGAGAGGGTAGTTTCTACGCTTTAACACTGCGGCCTCTTGGACGTATTGTGCATCCTCTTCTGTCGTTAGTCAATGTCAAGTAGAACCGTCCCCTTTACCAGGCCTAGGCGTTTGTTGATCAGGCTGGCTGGTGGTTATACATCGTTGGGATAGTGTCCTAAAGATTTGGAATCTTTTGCGACCTAGGGCTTCACATGCGAATATTATTTAGGAGGCTGGTTCTTCTTCGTCTTGATTATATAGCCCTAAGTTGTGAATATATTTGAAGTGCCAGTGTCCCGTGACTAATTCAATATGAGTCCTACTAAGTTGCAGGAGTGTTTTACTAAGCTTATGGGGATGTATTTCCATGATAGCTTTACTTTCGTCTTTGTCGAGGTGGAAGTTTCCAATGTTCCGAATGTTAAAGTCGATTCATTTACTGCTCCTCTCACTGTCCGCTTAGTTAAACCGACAACAGATTAATGCCCTGTGAATGGTGTTTCATATCCTTGCTTTGCTAGACTATCTGCGATTTCATTTCCTTCTATGCCTCTGTGACCCGGCACCCACACAAGTTTTTTCCTGTTAGAGTTTACCAATGTTAGGTGTCTACAAAGATAGTTCCAGGCAAGCTTTGGCTTGATTCGGCACTGGCAAAATTGCCTGGCTATCAGAGATAATAAGAATGTTTGTTTTGTTGGTATAACTCCTTCTTATTTTCTCTTCTATTGTTGCCAAAATTGCATAACTTATTTTTCGAATAAAAAAACCCTGAAGGATGATATGACATACCGAAACTTTAACCACTGCGCTAAGAGAACACATGTTTGTATGCTTAAACGTTACTGCGATAGCATGTAATATATGTTTCACATAATTTCGTATTGACCACTCAAATTGGAGAGAGGAATTACATAATTCTACAAATGGACATTTACCATATATTCAAAATCAATACTTGGCATAGATATATGTCTTATAACATTCTATTGTGCTGGATATAGTATACTAGGAGTAGTTTTGTTCTCATTGAGATTTGTATGATCATTAAATATAAATAAAATGTAAATATAATTTTATTTGAATTTTGATTTAAAGAAATTAATATTTTTTTTTGTTTTATTTCTTGATGCAAGATTTTTTTAGGTCCAAACCAAACCAGAAGCACAGAACCAGCTATATGGAACATCATTGCCAACTGTGCCCGAAAACATACAACAGCCTGAGCAAATTAAACACCCATTTAATAACACACAGCGATAAAAGGCCGTTCGCGTGCGATTCGTGTTCGAAAACGTTTAAACGGCGGTACGAACTAGCCAACCACAAGAAATTTCACGAAGACTTGAAGCCTTACGCCTGTGACATTTGTTCCAGCTCGTTCAAGAAAAAGTCAACTCTAGATGTTCACGTGCAACGGCATTCCAAGAACTATAAAGTGGTGTGTGATATTTGTAATGTTGGGTTTTACTCCAATGGCTCGTACAAACTGCATTACAATTCGAAACATGGTACCAGCGAGTTCGTGTGCAAAATCTGCAATAAGTCTTTTTTCAACAAATATGGGCTAAGCATACACGCGGCAGCTCATGAAGAAGATTACGGAAAAACCCGAAATTATACCTGTGATACATGCGGAAAATCTTTTCTTCAACAAATTTATCTCCGACAACATTATAACAAAGTGCACGCGAAGGAGATGTCGCGGTTTATTTGTGATTTGTGTGGTAAATGCGTGTCATCGATGGTGAGCCTCAAACAGCATTTGCTGTCGCACCAAGGCGTTAAAACTGCCAAATGTGAACAATGCGGGAAGGGCTTTACCAAGAAGAGTACTTTAGTTTTACACATGCGTACTCATACCGGCGCAAAACCTTATAAGTGTGACGAGTGCGGAAAGACTTTCTCTCAGCGTAGTCCTTTGGTACTGCATATAAGGCACCATACAGGAGAACGGCCATACATTTGCCGTATATGTCAAGAACGATTTGTTAGTAAAAGTGCTATGAATTTTCACCATAGTCGTAAACATAAAATACTAAAGTGATTAGAATTTTCTGAATGGTATTTTTATTAAAGGTCTACAGAAATTATATTTAGAGCAATTAATTTTGGATGTGAGCGTATTATTCGTTAATCATTTAATCTAACAAATGCAGTTACAATTTACCTTTCAATATTTTGATAGGAAGCTATACACGGGTTGTCAATATTACAATTTACTTTCGGCTTAGATCGCGTCGTCATTTGGGAACAACACCCAGCATTATCAGGTAAGGACCGACCTGTAGCTTGTCTGCCTTTACAAGCATTTGCTCTAAAAGTTTGAGCAATATTTGTTCGTAGGCCCAGCCTGCCTAAACAGTGTGCTTATATTATTCAAACCTTGGGGCGGACAAGGGTTTGATCTTGTATTGTATGTATTTTGTTTGCCAGGACAATAATACTTAATCGGCTTATGTCTGTAAGCTGTTTGTAAACCCATACAAACTAAACTATGGCAGACAAGCTACAGGTCGGTCCTTACCTGATAATGCTGGGTGTAGTTCCCAAATGACGACGCGGTCTAAGCCGAAAGTAAATTGTAATATTGACAGTTCAAGAAACCGCGAAAGCCTCAAAGAATATATACACAGTTCTCAAAATTGCATGACACTATTCTAGGGACGTGGTCTCCGTTTTATAGAATGCAGCATTTGGCAGAAAAAATCTACGCTACTTTGGTATACATTTATAAAGTGTCACTCCATTACTCAGTATTAATCTAAACAATATCTCAAAATTTATAAAACGGTAGGTACTTTAAACTGTGTTACACAATGTTAGCAAATCTTGCGTCATCCGCACAACACAGCAACTAAATTTCTTGTAGGCTAGAAGTTTCCTGAACCACCGACAAACTACTGTTTCGGCGTACTTCGTCATCTACTGTGACCGTTTTTGTATAGGTGTATGTAAAATCGATGAAACTTCAATTTTGGAATTAAATTTTTCGTTCTAAACGCCATTGTTTTGATTGCCGTATTGTAAAATTTTATAATAGACCAATACTTTGTATAATAGTTTATAAGCTTTGTCATTATACAATATCGACTCAATTATTGCTAACGTCTAGAAATATATTTTGTTTTTGTACCCAAAATGCTTTCATTACATCGTTTTTAAAACGGTGTAACAAAATTTGCTTTCAGGAAACTTCAAGAAATAGTACCTAAACAGGAAGATGTACCGGTATGTTCAAAAAGTTTTGTGAACATCCGCTATCTTCGAAAAGATATGATAGCGCACAGTAGCGATAGACCATACCAATGTAAGCTGTGCCCGAAGGCTTTCAAGAGAAGCTACAATCTCACGAAGCATGAAAAAACTCACATTAAGTTAAGAAATTTTCGCTGTGACTGGTGCCCGAAGAAATTCAAGTCGAAAATGCAGCTAACACAAAGAACGCCACTTTAAGAATTATGCACTATATTGTCCTACTTGTAAACCAGGGTTTTATAACAACCACGAATTAAAAGAACACATACGTAAGGAACACGAAAAAGTTATTTACACTTGTAGAATTTGTAATAAGCCTTTATGAAGTGCTGCGAACGTTAGAATTCATATGCAGATACACGAGGACAGCTGTTTCAGTACTAAGAAGTATAAGTGCCCGTTCTGCGAAAGAGGATACAATTTTAAAAATATCTTAAAGAACCACCTTAAGTGCCATTCAGGGCAAAATGAAATGTACGTTTGTGAAATTTGTGGAAAGTCTGTTGTTTCTAGTAACAGTTTAAAGGAACATATAATATTCCAGGAAGGTTTAAAACCCTTCAAGTGCGAGGAGTGCGGGAAACAGTTTGCTAAGAAGAATAATTTGAATATGTACCTAAGATCACACGCTGGTATCAGACTTTATCGATGCGAGGTGTGTTCCAAATCATTCACTCAACGTACAACTTTAATGCTTCATATGAAAAACCACACAGGGCATAAATCTTATATTTGTGAGATTTGCCAAAAGGGTTTTGTTAGCAAAACTGCTTTCTTTAAACGGCCATCAGAATAGTAGACATAAAACGCTGAATCACACCACACAATCTATGCCTGATTGGTTAAAAAATAAAATTTGAGGAGTACTATTAGCTCTAAGGGATAAACAAAACTTCAAACATGCAATAGAAAGTTATATCTTATAGTTATTACCTGGTTTTTGTTTAGTGTTATGTTAGTATAGTCCGTTCACAGTTAGTTCTGGGCTACAGTATTAAATAAAATTGCGACTGTAATACAAGGAGTGCCATTAATTCGATCCCCAATGGCAAATGGAGACCGGGACCGACCACCCCGGGAATTAGAAAAATTTCCGACCCATAAAGTGGTGCGAACCGGGAAGCTTTCAGAGTATTACATCCAAAGCCTGGCTCTCTTACCATTGAGCCACCCCAACCTTTCCAGCCTATCCACAACTTACCGAAACAGAAGATGAAGTTTCCTAAGTAAAGGAAATCTATCTTTACGCTCGTTTACTTGTCTACAACCAGTCGAACAGCGAACACAGTTTATTGTACGATAAATGTTTTTACGTAAGTATCCAATATTGATGATTATTCGGTAAGGGGAAGAACCATTGATTGTGTATGTATATATCTTAAGACTGGGCATACGCAATATCCATCCAGGTTCTATATCTGTGAAAGATCTTTTATTAAACAGTAGCCTGTTTTCGCTGTTAGGCTGGTTTTAGACTGGTAAACGAGCGTATCCGCATCTTTCCTTCATTTGGGGAACTTCATCTTTTGTTTCAGCAAGTTGTGGATGGGCGTAATAGTTTAGGGCATATTTAAAATTCGCATATAAGTAATATAACAGAAAGCGAGAGACAATATTTTTGTTGTCCTATTCTTTTAAACCTGTAGCCCGGAAGTAACAATGGACGGACTGTAGTTGAAGTTGGGTGACTAAATGCGGGTTGATTACATTTGATATCTAATACATGTAATCAATAATTAAATTAATAAAATATGAGTCCAAAAATTACTTGTAATACTTCGCTCTTATTAAAACCTGAAATACTTAATTGTGTTACCTAAAGTGATTTGTTTTGCTGCTGTTAGATCCTGTATGAACACGGTATATTCTTTTTCTCCATAACGATTTCTGTAAATTCATAATGCTCAAACATTGTATCAAACAGTCAAACTCTTAATAAATTAAAAATAAAAGTTGGTTAATAGACATACTGAAGCGCGGCGTTTAAATTGGAATCGTGTATATGTTACTAATTCAGGTGACTCAAGTACATAATTTTTATTTCACATGATTTAGAATACAGTTTTTTACTTAAAATATAGGCACACATAAAGAATCTCTTCGAGATATATCAAAATCGTAACCTCGTAATACCTTTTATCTCTCAGTAGAGGCATGTTACTTTTGGAGATTTAATAATATCATAACCTCATTGTACGCTTGCGTACTCATTATTTTAGACTGTTGTTGCTGGATGATGGTGGCTTTCGTTTTATATATATATACAGTGTGTCCACAGACTCATTCTCAACATGGGGATCTCGCTTATTATGAGAGATACAGATTTGGTTAAATGAAATGAAATACTCCCCTTGTACCAAATTTTTCACTTTTTAATTTTTTTCCATAACTCATTTATTTTAAGAGGAAGTCGAATTTAATTTATACTTTCTTAAGGCACTTTTTTAATAGGAATCTAGTGATGTATTCAGATTTTTGAAAACTGTCGTTGTAATTGGGTTACAACGGCAACTTCATTTTTTCTTATGGAGGTCATAGTTGGCTATGACACCACTGGAAAGAGAATTCTTTTCTCTTTTCAAATATGTATAATTTGTTATACCTACTATCAAAACTAACGGCGAAAAAATTTAAAAATGCTTTATAATTTAAATGTAAAGTTTTCCAATTGAGGATTCTGAAATCAAAAACAAGAAATAAAGAAAATTTATTTAATAATAGTTATTCATTAACAACATAGAACGCTTGGAAAAATATAAATTATAAACAGAAATTACAAAAGATGTTCAAACACTTGGCCATTATTTTCCAAACATAAGTAGGATCTACGAATAGTAGATTGAACGGCTTTGTGTAAAATACGCCTTGGAATATCTCGAAATGCTTGAATTACTCGTTCACGAAGTTCGTCTACGTTATCATAGGTATAAAGAAGTCGAGGGGCGTCAGATCAGGAGATCTTGGTGGCCACGCAATTGGTCCACGAGTTCCAATCCACCTGTTACCAAAACGCCGAATGAGGTAATTCATAACAATTCTTGAATTATGTGCCGGGGCACCATCATGATGAAACCAGCAATTATGAGCCTCTGCTAAAGGTATTTCATCCAGAAAATCTTCAACGTTGTTTTGAAGTAAATTCAGATATACATCAGACATTAGTGTTTCATTAAAAATTATTGGGCTAATCAATTGTGACCCTAATATGCCACACCAAACATTAAATCCAAATCGCACTTGATTTCGAGCAGTTCTGAGCACATGAGGGTGTTCTGTAGACCAATATCTTAAATTTTGTCTATTAAATAAACCGTTGTTTGTAAAATTAGATTCATCGGACCATAATATTTGGAAAGGAAAGTTATTATTAGCATCACATTGCCTAGTATACCACTCGCAAAATTCTCTTCGTCTTTCATTATCCCCTGGCCTTAAAGATTGACACACATTATATTTATACGGATGATATTTATGGGATGCCAAAATCTTATGAGCAGTAGATCTGGGAATGCCGGTGTTACGCTGAATTTCCCGAGTTGAAGTGTTTGGATTTTCAACAATTGCTTGTAGAACGGTAGTTTTGGTTTCTTCACTTATACGTTGAGGGTTTTTATACGGCTTAATAAATGATCCGTGCTCTATTAAATTTACCTTCAAATTTCTGTAAGTAGATAGGTGAGGTTGTCTCGTTCTGGATAATGGTTTAAGTACAGTTCGGCCGCTCTCTTTTGTGAGACAGAATGTAACATGATAACATATCAAACTTATCACTGTTACTGAACCGCTCCATTATGTCAGGAATACGATTTATTAATAAATAAACAATTATTAATTTAAGATTTTATTTCACTATTGATTTTCTTATTGAAAATGTAAATTACAAACCAAATAAATTGACAGTCAACTATGTCTAAACAAACAATTGCAGTCACCATAGCTTCGATTATTTTTTGACTTCAGAATCTTCAATTGGCAAACTTCACATTAAAAAGTTTTTAAAATTTTTTAGCCGTTAATTTTGATAGTAGGTATAACAAATTATACATTTTTGAAAAGAGAAAAAAATTCTCTTTCCAGTGGTGTCATAGCCAACTACGACCTCCATAAGAAAAAATGAAGTTGACCGTTGTAACTCAATTACAACGACAGTTTTAAAAAATCCGAATACACCACTAGATTCCTATTAAAAAAGTGCCTTAAGAAAGTATAAATTAAATTCGACTTCCTCTTAAAATAAATGAGTTATGGAAAAAAATTAAAAAGTGAAAAATTCACTTTTTAATTTCGACTTCCTCTTAAAATAAATGAGTTATGGAAAAAAATAAAAAAGTAAAAAATTCACTTTTTTTGCTACAGTTCTAAAACTTAGTTAAATAACGAAAGTTTATTTATGGGGTTTGGTACAACTTTACCTAAGGAGTATTTCATTCTATTTAACCAAATCTGTATCTCTCATAATAAGCGAGATCCCCATGTTGAGAATAAGTCTGTGGACACACCGTATATATATATGAAATCTGTATGTAAAGAAGCTTGCTTTCATATTTACATACCTAACTTAATGCCTATGCCTTGAACTGACTCAACAAACGAATGATGTGGCTGTGATTTTGCGGTATCCTCCTATATTAGAATTATAAAAACTCTGGTCCAACGAAATTTCGAAGTCAAGTAAGCGAATCTACTCTACCAGACGAGTCTAAAACCTTGGTACACAAGACTTGCCCTATCTAGTACAATTTTTCTTCGTACAGTGCCATACTCAAATTGAGCCATAGACAACGAACATACACTAGAATATGTATGTTCGGTGTCTAGGGAAATGTGTTCTCTGTGGTAGCTTCCCGTTGCTTTTCACAGTCTTGCATAGGGGGTGTGGTATATGTGGCTTATTACAGGCCACAGGGGACCACTCTGGGTATATTGTCATTAATTGTAACCCAACGATTAATAACTTCATCCAGCCGCGTAGCGATCTTGGTGCAAATAGATTCCCTATCCTATCCTACCCTCAGCAGGATTCGAACCCACGTCCCTAGGGGTAAAAGACTGACGCTCTTACCACTCCACTGTACAATTGTTAAATGTAAATTTATAAGTAAGAATAAACAAGACTTAATACTATCAAAGCCAATCCTGATAACATTTCCAATTGTTCATCTGTTATATAATGAAAATTAGTAGAATTGTGTGTGCTTTCACACCAGAGCTGTATCAACTCATTCATGCTCTACAGGTTTATTGTGTACTTTGATATAACTTCGCTGTAATTTCTCAACAAAAATGTATATAAAATATTGTGAAGTTTGCAAATAAAGCTCTTCTGTCAATTGTAAAATGTCTGTTGAATAATAAAATTTGCTTTCAGGATCGCCGAAGAACTGAAACCTAAACTGGAAGACTTGGATTCTGTCCCTCTTGACAGTAAATATACGTGCCCGGAGTGCGCAAGGAAATTTACACAAATCGATTATCTCAAAAAGCATATGATAGTACATAGTGGCGATAGACCATACCAGTGCGATGATTGTCCGAAAACATTTAAGAGACGGTACGGACTTACGTTGCATGCTAGAACTCATGGTAAAGGTGATTGTGGCAAGCCCTTTCAGTGTGACATGTGTCCGAAGAAATTCAGATTGGACCGCCAACTGCAACCACACAGAGATCGTCACCTTAAGAAATACGCATTCCATTGCCCCAATTGCAAAGAAGGGTTTTATACCAAACAAGAATTAAAAACACACATAAAACACAAACATGAAGAAGTTGTTTATACTTGTAAAATTTGTAGTAAACCATTACGAAGCCCCAATAATCTTAGAGTTCATATGCAAATACATGGAGACAATTATTTAAACACCAAGAAATATCAGTGCCAGTTTTGTGACAAAGGGTATAATTTTAAAAATTTAATAAGGCGTCACCTTAAACTTCATACGGGAGAGAATGAAACGTATGTTTGTGAAATTTGTGGAAAAGCTCTATCTACTAGTAGAGGTTTGGAGATCCACATAAAGATACATCAAGGTGTGAAGCCATTTAAGTGCGAAGAATGCGGAAAGCAGTTTGTTCAAAAGAAAACCCTGAGAATTCATCTGAGATCGCACGCTGGTATCAGACCTTATCGATGCGAGGTGTGCTCCAAATCGTTTACTCAACGTACAACTTTAGTGCTTCATATGAGAAATCACACAGGGCAGAAACCTTACGTTTGTGGAATTTGCCAAAAGGGTTTTGTTAGCAAAGCTGCTTTAAACGGGCATGAGAAGAGTAGGCATAAAACGCTGAAATACACCCCACAATCTATGCCTGATTTATTAAAAAATAAAAATTGAGGACCACTATTAGCTGAACAAAATATACATAAAACATCAAGCATACCATAGAAAGTTATAATTTGTAGTATCTGCTATTTGTTCGTATTATGGTAGTAGTTGATGTTGGGTGCCTAAAACCTTTCTGTTTTATTTTTCGATTTGTTATTTGACGTATGTAACCAATATAATAATAAAATATCCTTATCAACACACATATATGTAATTGTGTTATCTAAAGTAATTGGTTTTGCGGCTTGTATGATCACGGAATTTTCTTCTTCTCCATAAATGTTTTCTTAACAATTCACAATGCTCGAGCTGTATATGAAACAATCAAATTCAAAAGTAGTAGTTGATCAAATAGAAATAGATTGACTGATTTTTGATTAATCGAGATCTACGATGCGGTTTTACAAGCATAGCTACGTGGTGTAGCTATTATTGGCTTACTGTACACCCTACCAATACATTTTGCGTGTCTGAGGTAGTTCCAAACCCGGTAGCGATTTTTAACGTGCCACACGTCGCAGTGACATGGGACCTACGACTTTACGTCTTATCCGACAGAAGGCGCATTTTCTAATTTTTCCCCGTCGGAAAAATCTCACCGACTTTTCAGCCAGAACTGGCCGAACTGTGATGAGGTTATGCTTTTGGTTTAATCTCGAGCTGTCTCATGTTGCCGATATCATAGAAGAAAGAACTGTTAAATTTTGACACTTTCATTAATGCTAAAGATCACAGTGAATTGTGTGTAAAATAAACGTTAGTTATCTGACTTTCAAAATACACGATTGTCGCATATGATTTAAATGTTAATTTAATAAAAATTATAGTACACTAAAATCTCAGCTTATAGACAAAGCAAAATAGATGCTAGAAAGACTTCACCAAGAGTCAGGACGAGACAGGGCTCAAAATCAATGTCGCAAAAACCCAATAAATGACCAACCTTGTAGCAAGTGGGTGCATCACAATGGGCACTAACGAAATCAACCAAGTAAAAATATCTAGGTCACGAAATTCGAGTGGGTCGAAATAATCAAACATGTAAGATCCTGAGAAGAGTAGGTCTAACATGTACAGCGTTTGGAAACCTGAGGGAGACCCTTAAATCCGACAAAGGGTATAATTTTAAAAATTCATCATACCGGATGGAATGAAATGTATGTTTGTGAAATGTGTAGAAAAACTGTGTCTTCTAGTGGAAGTTTAGATGACCACATAAAGATACATCAAGGTGTGAAGCAATTTCAGTGCGAAGAGTGTGGAAAACAGTTTGTTCAAAAGAAAACCCTGAAATATCACAAGCTGGTATCAGACCCTATCGATGCGAGGTGTGTTCCAAATCATTCACTCAACGTGCAACTATAGTGCTTCATATGAGGAACCACCCAGGGCATAAACCTTATGTTTGTGGCATTTGCTGAAAGGGTTTTGTTAGCAAAGCTACTTTAAACGGCCATCAGAAAAGTAGATATAAAAGACTAAAATACACCCCGCAGTCTACGGCTGATTTGATAAAAAAATAAAATCTGAATACCTCTATTAGCGCTAGGAGACATAGGCATAAACCATCAAGCATGCAATGGAGGGTTTTATCTTCTAGTAACTGTTTTTCTTCGAGATATAACAGTAGCTGCAGTTGGGTGACTAAAGACTTCCTGCTTTATTTTTTCATTTGATATCTAATATATGTAATCAATATATTAATAAAATATCAATAAAATTACCTTTACTACTTAGCTCTTATTAAAACCACAAATACGTACTTGTGTTATACAAAGATATTCGTTTTGCGGCTGCTGCGCCTTATATGAACATGCTGTTTGTGTTTTCTCTATAATTGTTTCTGTAACATTTCACAACGCTCTACCAGCATATTAAACAGTAAAACTGAATTTGTGACGTGGTATACCAGAACTTACCACAACTCCAATAACTCGCAGGTACTCACCGGAAGGGTAGTGATTGCCACCACGCCCGCTGGCACAGTGGATATAGGCTACATACCTGGAGCCTCGCCAACCCGGCTCCAATACCCTTCCCACAGGAGCGGATTCAAGATTTCGTGGATCGAAGAATATACCACTTGCTGACTTAACTAAGCGTTAAGATAGCGTCATTGGTTTCATAACTAAGTTTCCAAAACCCGTTTTACTTAGAGGTGCAACACAACGTTCGCCCCCCCCCCCCCCCCC
>JABXWE010012043.1:0-23306 GCA_014611495.1 Limonius californicus
CATTCTTCAGACAACTACAATTTGAATTTCACAAATTGACAAATCACCTACCAAACTAAAAAAATAATATTAAATAAAGTTACTTACCACGCAATAAACGGCTAACAATCAATCACTCTAAAAGCCGGATCATCCACAGCAAATACCACACCACTTCAACTTTTAATTGTAACTGACCCCAAATCACTAACATAATAATTATTTAGGCGCGAAAACGTGGAGAACAATAAAACGGAGGCTAAAAGTGCAAACTGCACAATTCTCAATCTATTAATAGCGCTAAGGTCGCGTTATCAGGACGTCGCGTCTGCGTTTAATTGCTAAAATTTAATAATCAAATTTAGTATGTTTAAATCAACCACACACTTTCTGTAAATGCAACTATATCAAATTCGTAATCTATTAATAACCATGAGTTCCTATCATAATAACTTCGCGCCTGCGTCTATAGAATTAAAATTTAATTAATTAAATTTAGCATGGTTAAATCAACCACACACTTTCTGTAAATGCAACTATATCAAATCGATATCACTAGCAAAACAATAATTTCTATAATCTACAACTCCCTATTTTTAAAATCTAGCTTACTGGGATTGTACGAAAATGAGGATGTGACAAAAAGTACTAATAGTTCTTTTAATGTAACAATATTGGTATCTTTTTTTGTTAACAAAATTAATGTGGTTACAGTAACAAGTATGAAGTTATGGTATTTGTAAAAATTACAATAAATTATAGTTACATTAACAATATTTCTCATAACAAGTACAGTATTGTTATTAGTACCTATTGCTTTTTTTCAGTGTATAAACAAATTATCTCTACAGATCCTTCTGCTTCTGATGCTTGTTAGCTAAATTTTCAGTGATTGGTATTAGTCTATTTTTGATGATTGTTGTAAGAATTATGTAATCTACATTGGGTAGGCTAATTCCTCTATAGTTGTTGGGGTGGTGTTTATCTCCTAACTTTTATATATATATATATATATATATATACTTAACTATTGATGTTGCTTATTCTTTGGAACCATATATTTTCTCCACCACATATTGTATAGGTGCAGTAATCTATCTTTTCATTTTGTAGAAGCACATTTCAGGAGTACGGCGTTCATGTTGTTTACTCCAGTAGCATTTAATAGTTTGATGTTTACAGTGTTGTCTGCAGCTCTTCCACTGCACTTCTATCTCCTGTATCCTTCTAGTCTGTAGTTATGGTTTTATAATTTGTACATATATATTTCCTTCGTATAGGTATAGTTGATATTCTAGTTATGCTATATATCTATTCCAGTTCTGTCTGAGTTTGTCTTATTAGGGTCGTTGATGAACACTTTCTGTCTGTATTCTTTTCTGAACGGGTCAGTTAAGTGTAGTAAGTAAGAATTTGAGGTATACTTCCTTCTTTTTCTTGCATAGCGGCCTTTAGTTCTTCATTCGAGATTGGCGGACCTTTCTTTTACCAGTTTTTTTCTTATATCTGAGATTTTCGTATTAAATAATATTCGTTCTAACTTCTACACTTGGGTGTTCCATTTATCTGTCCCCCCGTATTTACTATAATGTATTGACGTATAAAAGAGCTGCTAAGCTTTATAGTAGTTTTATGTATAATTCCTATGGTACGTGCAGGAATTACTCCATTGTTATAATATTCCTTTTAGTTATTGGCAGCTTTAAATGTAGGTATATCAATATGCGTACAATATTTAATTTTCTAAAATTAACTGACACATCCAAAAAATTAAAACGCTTGCTTGCACCGACTGTGCGCAGTAAAGAGTACTCGGCCACTGTAATTACAATCAGTTGTTACATTACTCAAAAATTGCTGAGCTTGAAACTTACAGTGAAGGTGGTTTTTCTTCCACAATATTTCTCCTTGGTGGGCCCGTATATAATATTTAAAACTGTTCTCATAAACAGTGCGGACATTACGTTAAGATAATCGATACGATTTTTCTTTCAACAGGCTACAGACGCTGGCAATTTTATTATAAAAGTGCTCCAATTTTATATAAAGGCACAAGAAACAAAGATTTGAGTGGCGCCGTGATATAAATTACACGAAAAAGTAGTAAAAGATGTTAATAGTCGGAGCAGATTTAATAGGTTTCAGTATTAAAATGAATTTCAGTAAACTTAATATTGAATTTAAGTCTAATATTAAGTACTCTACGTTTTGTTATCTCTCTCGGCAATTTCTTATCTGGGTAAACAAGGTAAATAGATTAAATATTCACAATTCAAATTCACAAAATAAAAGAGATGCGAACTTCGTTCTAATTACGTTGTTGTTCAAAAAGTTAAAGCAACTAAAACTGTGGTAAGAATATTACACTGTCTATCTTTCAGCTATTTGGTACGGTTTTAACAAGAACAGTGAAAACCCTTTAAACATCAATTTATTTGCAGAAAATATGTTTGTTAATCTTCTTACAACAAGATATCACTATTTTTAGCTTTATAAATAATAAACAACCGTGTGGGGGTGTTAAGTATTTATGAAGGAGTAATTAAAGAATAAATACTAAAATTTAAATAAAATTGTTAATGCAATAGACATTCATATATTCAGCTCTCAAGGGTATCCACTATTCTTTAGCGAGCAAAAAAGGAAGAAATAAACTTAAACTTTATATCTGGTTGTTGTTGTACATTGCCCCAGAAAATCATTCTAAGCACTTTTATAATATAACTTATTTTTGAGGGCATTGTGTATATATTTTCTGATGATAATAATTCTTAGCAAAGATATATATATATATATTTTAACTCCCCAAGACGAGATCCTTTTATGTTAAATTCAGCACAGGCTGAGATCCGTTTGGAAAGATGAGATCCGTTTTTGGATCTCGACTTTTTTTACATGTATATCAACACGTGTACAATCTATAAGGTCAAATATGTACAGTTTTCGTTTTTATACCGGATCTCATCTTGTAGGATTATTTCAGTGTTTATACAACTTCAGTTGAATGAGTTCACACCAGCTGGCGCTCTCGCATATTAAGCGTTTTTTATATGAAACCCTGAAGTCGAGATCCGATCAGTGCGGCAACATTGGACTTATTAATTGTTGGAATGTGCTGACAATCAGCTTCTTATCTTTACTCGCGTTTCCACGTGCTTGTAGATATTATTACTATCGAAACTTTTAATTTAATATTAATGGAATTAAACACCATTTGCAGAAAATCGAGTTGAATTACGGGAAAAAATATTTTTGTGTCCTTCGTGCCTGGGGTCCCAAATTCCAGTATTTTTATAAACACATGCAAGGTATAAACTTCTCACTAAAAGGCATAATTCAACAACAACTATAAGTACCTAATCTAGTAGCACAAACGAAAGCGTTTTGACTGCAAAGAGCAAACTAATTTGTTTTCAGGCGTGTACAAATTCTTGTGCGTCTAGCGTTTAAAGAGTACGGAACTGGAGAAGCTTTTTATTAGGCCGTTTGTCACTATTTGCATTGATTTGTTTCCAGTCGCTTAGCACGTCGAAGACGTTATAGCCGTCGAATTCGCTTAAAGCGCTTTACTTGCTGTTTGTGCGGCCGTACACTTAAAATGTGGTATCAAAGTTACCCCGGTAACTTTAATAATTTTTCGCTACGACTATAATATAATGTATTCGTTACATATACCTTTTTAGTTGAAGAATGATAGATATTCTCAATTGCCGTTGGATTCTGTAAAAAACAGTGGGATAATGAATCAGAATCCAATGGGCGTGGTATGTTAGCGCTTGGATCTCCCACTTGTTTTTGAAGTAACTGTCAAAAACAGTTTTAAATTTTCGTATTCGTAAAAACAGTAAGAACTAGGTATGAATAATTCAGACAGCGAAAACGCTGAGATGTGTTTGCCGCCAGAAATAACGGAAACCGCGAAAACGACGTGTAATTTACTGCCGAGGAAATCGCAGAAACAGTACACACGGCATAAAATCGTTGTGGCTAGTGAACCGATATACGTTCATCTAAAGCAAAATTTTTATAATACTGATTCAGACCAAAAATTGTAACTTTCTATGAAATAGTCGTAGAGAAAGTATAGTCTCCTACTCGTGTAGAATAGCTATTATTCACTCGGATGATTCTGTCACGAGCCGAAGGCGAGTGACAGAGTTTTCATCCTCATGAGTAATAGCTGTCATTCTACACTCATTGGAGAATATACTATTATTTTCGGAAAGTAAGACTCGGAATTGTGGTTCTGCTATTAGGCTTAGGTTTTTTAACCTATAAACTACTATTTTTATAAATGAGAACCCAACTTTAAAGACAATTTCGTAGTTTATTTCAAATTATTCAAAATTACAGTTTTTAGATATGACAGATTAAGTCAAATAAATTATACGAACAAGTTTGTTACATTTAGTATTATATGACGTTTTTTTATATTTACGTCTATGGCAAACATGACACCTTCTAGAATAAAATTTTTGTTGAACTAGGCCATATTGTTGTTCCCCCAGGAGCTGCTCACGTTCTGGGAATGCTTTGGTTATATTTTGAATTATAAACCGTAAAGATGACACCTATATAATTGTTTATTAAGGGTGTAGGAGCCATTAAAAATCGATTTATTTACTCACATTTAATAGATGAAAAAGTTTATGGTGGTGGAAAATATTCAGTTGTGAGTTATTAACAAGAATTTAATTAAAAAATAATTTATGACTTCAAATAGAAGAAATAGGTTTATTTGTGATTTTGCCGTTATTTATAACTTTCTTAAATATCTGTTTGCACACGTAAACTTCAGCATGGGGGGGGGGGAAGTTCTAACATATAAGAAAAATTTAAAAAAGTATTCTCTAATTTGTAATTAATTTTTAGAATTCGGGTTAACAATTTCTAAATCTAAAAGTCGTTGTATCTTCGACATTCTTACTTCTTTAAACCTCAAATTTCGTCATCTCCAGCTGCGGATAATTCCGAATTCCTCAAATAATAACCAAAAAAATCACAAATATGAATAATTAATTCTCCAACGCTAAATCTAAGAGTAGGCTAGGTATAACTAGAAAAGGACGAACGAAACCTTCTACCTATCCCTTCTTAAGAACTACACTTAATTGTTTACCACGTTTACTGGTGGTAAAATTTCTTTAATTAGAGATGTATAATTGTTGCTCCTACAGCCTTAACAATTGCAATAAATTAAAGCTGTATAATTCACAAATACTGTACAAAACGACAAAGTTTAGCAATAAATTTGGCAATCACTGTCACCTGGTTGGTTAACTTTGTATCCCAACGCACTTTCATGTACAATAATTTTAGTAATCAATTTTTTTTTGTTTTATTCTGTAAGGTGCGGAGTTTCAAGAACAATTAAACCAGTATCTGTTTTGAAGATTTAATTCATTTTATTAAGTAAAAGCAGGAGTTTATCTATCTCGGATCTATTTCGAATTATGTTCTATTACGGTTTTACTGCCCGTTTGTTTGTACGTTGGTTGCTTATCTATACGGTATAGGAAGATGCATTTTTGAATAAACACAAAAGACACAATCTTAGTTTTTACTGATTACTCTACCTGCTTCTCTGAAAATTACAAACGCAAATTAGAGGTGTGAAATAAAACCATAAACTCGTATTAATAGGTACAATTTATTTGAACTGTCACATTAAGACAAAATAAATAATTAAAAAGATCATACGTCACACTTTAAAAAACTAAACCGTTTGGGTGTTAGGTTACATAATATGAATTCTAGGGTATCGAATATTGTAAAAAATGTTTCAGCAAGATTGTACTTATTTAAAAAGATGACAGGTTTTAAAACATTAACAATATCAGCAATTTGACTGTTTCTTGCAACAATTTAGACTTACGTTTTACTTACAATTTGCCTGATGAAAAATATAAATGTATAGATTAATTTGATTTTCATGTCGTAATTCACGTAAGCGGATCCAGAAGGCCTCTCGGGGGGGAGGGGGGGGCGTATATAATGAATTAAGTATTGTTTAAAAAAGTGGCATGAATGTTTTATTATTAGTTAGTATTGTAAAAATGTTCCAGGGTGGGCTACGGCCTCAATTATTTACATCTTCTGCTTGGCCAGTTTAAAGATCTTAATTATTTTTGTAGGTGTTGTATACAAATACTTTAATTTGAAGCCATGTCTTTTCTTGAAATGTTTCTAAATTTTTTTCTTTAAATTCAATGCAATCGCCTTTCTTTGGTGCAACTTTATTTTTAATTAGATTTTTAAAATATTTTAACATTATGGCTTTCTGTTTTGAAGTCCATGACCCTCGGCTTCTTGTACTCTGATTTATTGTTTTATCGTGAACAGCATTAACACTACTAGGGATTTGACTGTCTATTGAAGCAGCTTGATTTCCACAGTTCTGTTTCCTTGGAACTTGTGAAGTACTGGGTTCTAGCTCTCCACTTAAATCGACATCTAAAATTGATATCTTATTTGTCTGCTGAAAAATAAATATTTATAGATTACCTTCATTTGCTTCATCTTCTACTTCATGTCTTTCCCACGTACTTAATTCTATATCTAAATCATTAATGGTCTTTCCTTCATCTGTTTTACTTATTCCTCTGTTCATCATCATCAAAAGTAATTTGGCCACTTTAGACGTCTGAAATGTTTCCTGTGGCAGCCTATAAGAGCGGTAAAATAAGTCCTTCAATAGAAAGAAAAACAAAAAAATGTTAACAAAATTAATACCTGTAAAATTCTTCGTGGGTTTTTTTGGTATGCCCCATAAAAGTGGCTAATTGTTCCATCTCCACCTCACTGAGACTTAAAATTTGAAGAACTGTGGCTATTTGTTTCCTTAACCTGGAAGAAGTCAATGTTTCAGGGTGTTTGGCCCCGCATAATTTTGCAAATTTAGTTAGTACGCTTGGTCCATTAATCCATTTTGATGAACTACCAATTGAAGCAAACAAAAACGGATTATCATTGGGGACAAAATCTGTGTTCATTCTGCATTCAAGCATAAGTTTAATGTACTGTGAATTTTTTTCGGGAATAATATTGGGACTGCTTGACTTCCTTTTCCGATAGTCATAATTCTTTTAAAATTCTTTGTCAACTCTTTCTCGCATTCTGTTAGAATACCAAGACAATCTTCTTGAGTATTCCGTGTAAGGTTGTATGACTCAGTTTTAACGTACTGTACATCACCAACTCTTTTTCGATTAAGTGAAATGGTTAAAACCAATACTGCTTCTGAAAGTTTTCTAAACGCCAAAACATCTTGTAAATTATTTTTAAGTGTTTTAGATGCTTCTTCAGCAACTTTATAACAATAAGTGTTAAACAGAATAATGTCTTCAGTTACGGGCAGCTTCTGTGGGTTCAGAGAATGTTTTTCTGTTAAATCTTTTAAGGCCAAACTACCCATTTCATATCTCCAATTATAATCGACCAAATTGCGGAAATTTTTAATATCCTTTAACACTTCAGCGCGGTTCATTACTGGAATAATAGGATTCTTCTTGAGTAACATTGTCGAGGCTGTGGAGCAAACAGCCAACAATGTTGTTCGCATATGTAAAGCTAAGGAAGGTGCTTGAAACATATTAGTTGATTTATTGTAACCTGATATAATTCTAGCTGCAGAAACTACTTTGTCAAAATTTTCTGGCTTCAGAGCTTGTAACATGGAGTTTATATTGTAGTTATCTTGTAAGGGAATCAAAAGCCTACCCAGTTCTCGTATCTTATTGCTTACTAAAGTTGTTATATGTGATCTTTTATGTTTTTTTAAATAATCTTCCGCATATTGACATACAATTGGGTCGGTTTTACCAAGTAATGAAATTCTATCGGCACGCATTTTATTAAAAACCTCCGTTTTTAAACGAAGCTGGTTTAAAAATGGTTGTCTGGATTCTGAAAATGCTAACAGCGTCTGACCTTCACTTGCATATCTCACATTACGGTTAGTCGAATTATTATCATTAAACGTACATTTTGCAGCATGTTTCGCAAGCGACTCTTTTTTGTACAGTCCTTTACAGTATGTACATGGCAAAAATGTTTTCTGCTGTTCAGCACCTGAGGCTGACGGTCTTTGGACTGGCCGTATAAGACCTTCAGAAAAAATAGAAAAATTTCCTTGTTTTCGTAATAAATCAATTAATGGCTTTCGTTTTGGGCATCCTTTAGAAAGGGATAAAATTTTAGCGACACTGTCCTCTTCAGAATGTTTCCGAAATAGGTGTCTTGAAAAATTTGTCAAATCTTTATTACAATATGGGCACCGGTCCTTCTTATCCCAAATACGTTCTACACGCCGACTCGTTTCTACTCCATGAGCAATGTTCTAAAAAATCATGTGCCTATATTGTAAAGTCATCATAGATTTAGTTCCAATATTAGATATAGTGGAAAGAAGACCAATACGTAAAAACTAAAGATCTTAACGTCGTTATAAATACATTTAAAATAATTCACAATTTGTTCTTAGGATACTGTTTTCTTAAAGGTCTAAATAATAAGATTGCATCTATTTATATTTACCAACTTTCTGGACTTCTATCCACATCACTTAATATTGGTATTATAAGCAGTACTTTAATATTTTCAATAAATATACGTATACGTATAAGCAAACTTACCACTGCGTCGCCTAGAAGATGTCGATTAATTGTTTGAATTTGATTTTTGGTAACTCCTCTGCTATCACTATGAGCACGTTCATTAGAACTTGTATTTAAAATTATAGCATTCGGTTTTTGAAAATCATTCACAACTTCTCTGCTCTCAATCTGAGTACCTTCATTAGAACTTGTATTTAAATTTTTAGTATTAGGTTTCTGAAAATCATTCGCAACTTCTCTGCTCTCAATTTGAGCACTTTCATTAGAACTTGTATTTGAATGTTTAGAATTGGGTTTCTGAAAATCAAACTATGTGTTAAATTCTAAATAAAATTTAAATGTTAACCAAATAACTATATATTTATTTGTTTGAACTTGATATTTGGTAATTTTTCTGGTCTCAATTTAAGCACCATTATTTTATTTATTAAAATTTGTATTTAGTACTGCTACCGACACATTCACTTTGCAAATGATACAGCTTTTGCTTTTGTATTACAATGTACAATTGTTTTCGTGGCAAATAACAGAACCCAAATTGAGACAGTTGTCGGCTTTTTGGCAGGTACTAAATACGTGCATATGTAGTAGAGGACATCTTTATTTTAATATTTGTGATTAGAAAACGAGTAGCCTATTTTAGATTGTATATAATAAATTCTAATTTTACTTGCGATACTTCAGTATTTGCAATTTCAGAAGCCTTTTCCTTAAGATTACTTGATGGTATGTTTGATAAATCATCAGATGAACTTGAAGTAGTATCATTATCAGTAGGACCAGGTTTCCATGATCCCTTAAAAAAATATTGACAAAATATAACTATTACCTATATTGTATGATTTCATTATTACCGACGTTGTGTTCGAAATAATAGTAGTCGTAGTTTTGTATTCCTAAAAAACGCAAT
Source organism: Limonius californicus (assembly GCA_014611495.1). NCBI lineage: Eukaryota > Metazoa > Arthropoda > Insecta > Coleoptera > Elateridae > Limonius > Limonius californicus. The sequence continues at coordinate 9,505 of JABXWE010012043.1, forward strand.
GTTAACATTGAACAATAATTTTATAAAAAAAAAGTTCTTTACCATTGCTATCTAAGAACAGTGGTGCGAGAAAGTTCTGTATCACTTGCAAAATTGAGATACACCGCAGTTGTAACCTGTTCTTTTTAATAGTCTTCATTTTTAATACAGTCACTACAACCAGATACTCATAAGTAATTGTTAGAAATTATTCCAAAAATGTAGATAAACTACAAGAAACAATTATTTACTTGGGTGATGCAGAACTTTCTTACATCACTGTGAGTGTATTTCGATGAAAATATTATGTCATCATTTCTAAAATACGAAACGCAGTGTTTACGAATATTAATAATTACATTATTTTCTTCAGTTATGCATACAGAGGACCTCATTTCCTGACTTCTTTTCCAAATTTTAAAATCTCTCCAACAGTCTTCTTCTTGAATTTCTTCTTTCTCTCCAAAGTTATAAATTTCGCCATCTAAAAGGTTTTCAATTTTTGTTAAGATTATAATAAACCATTATGTTCATTATGACTTCATCAATGCAAATAAAATTACATATTTAATATGTGTGTAATTAAGTTAAAATCAGGGTTGTGTTTACGTATAGACCTACAAGGTAATTGCCTAGAGCGGCAGATTTTCTGGGGTGGTAAATTTTTCAGGGTAAAAGTTTAAAGAATTAGTTATTAAAGTGTGTCCTTTTTCACATGATTCTAAGTGGCCTTTGTTTTCACTTTATTTTTACAGTGTTCTTAAGAATTCATACAAATATAGCTAAGTTTAACGGCTTAATTCATCTCAACTAAATTTTGTTTTGCCATCCAAGAATTATTTAAACAAACGTAACAACCCATCCACAGATGATTACAAAATTTTAATGAATAAAACATCGCAATTTTCACAAAAACTGAAATTGTAAATACAGTATCCGAAAATTTTTCGGTGAGTGTATTACAGCTCACAACTTCCCGAATACTACATCTATTAATTTATTGCTCTACTTTCTACGATAAACATAATAATTCTGTATTTTAAAAACAATACAGTAATATTTTATATACCATGTGTCTCACATACTACCAGACATAAATAGGAAAATTAACATTGGGAAATTAGATAAGGATAAACTATTGCTTTGTCTGTACTGAGCAATATGATTGGTCAGAAATTCAACAGTGGTTAAACTAATTTGATGTTTTATCATCAAAGTTGCGTTACTTCGTCACTGTTACTGTACTTTAATATAGTTAACAAGTATGGCATACTTGATAATAAAACATCAAATTAGTGTACCTAATTAACTACTGTTTAATTTCTGACCAATCACATTTCTCCACACAGACAAAGAAATAGTTGATCCTTAAATAATTTTCTAATGTTAATTTTCCTGTCTTGTAGTCTGCCTTGGTTGTAATTTCTAAATTTATTTAATAGCATATCACAAGTGGCTATAATAAATACTAATAATAATTTCGGGGTGAAACGGTTAAAATGCATACTGCAACATCAATTGTAATCTACTTATACAATGGCGTCGTTCTATTGAAAATTACACGTTTTATCTTCTTCGGCACTAGAATTGTATTCTACGTGTCAATTAGCATCGTTCTAGTGAAAATTCCAAGTCAAAATACGCATTTTAACCGTTTCACCTCAAAGTAAACAATTACCCAAATCATAAATAGGTAATTTTACTGTCTATAGTAATCTAAAATAACTTACCGTTAACTGCAGCATTTTTTGCCAAATTTAAGATTCTTTTTCCCCTCGATATCATTTTCATTTTGAACGCAACACTTAAAGAACTTCACTAATGAACGATTCGGTATTATCAGCAGTTCATAGTATCCGAACATTATAGATTAAGAATTTTGCTGATTCAATATTAACAACGCGAGATCCCGCCAAATGAATTCCAAGAATAACACACTGCATCCGAATTCCATTATGGTGAACAGTGGCAACATTGTAGGATCTCAGCTTTTATGCATTATTTGAAAATATACAAGGTCGGATCTCGACTGACAAAAATTTCACATAGATCTCTACTTGTGTAACATATTTCGTGTATTAACAAATATCAGATTTTGTTTCCCCTCTCTGGGCGTATTTAATTAAAATGCATTTTCCATGTTGCTTTATATATTTTGTAATCCAAATACTAAATATTTAAAGTGGATCTCAGGTTGTCTGAGGTTTATGTGGATCTCAACTTGGTAAGAAAACGTGTATATATATATAATTACGCGGAAAAGTTATACTATTACTAAATGGTTTGCAAATACAGAATACATAATGTCACAGAATGTACTTCCAGATTTAATGTATACTATGTTGTTTATGTATTTGATATAATAATAAATCTATGATTCAAAATTAAATGCAACTTTTTACATTGACAAACCATTATATTCGTTTTACAGTCCGTCTTGGGTCTTAGGGCATTCTATCTGAACGCTAGAAACTGATCTGCAGTCAATGTAAAAGACAATGGCTATAATATACGACAAAACAAATTGGTTACATAGTCTTGGAATGATCTGATTTCAATAGAGTTAGATAAACCTTCACACTGGGATTGGATGCATTACATCTTAATGGTTGGTAGTTTGCAATTAGGTGAAACTGAAACACTGAATTAATACTACATATATCAGAAAAGTAAGTTCAATCAGTTTCTATAATTTATTCAATAGTTTTTCAACGGCATTTCAGTCTTGGGTATGTTGTCTACTAGTAAAAAAGCGGAAAGGTAGTCTATTAACGTAGATACGGTCACATTAGAAAACCCTAATTTTAACTTAGTTTTAGTCACTTTAATAGCCTTTTAATTACTGATATTCAAGATAGTAAAGGCAGTGTCAGGAAGCTCTATCTTAATATTAATATATGCAAGTTTTCATAACGGAAAAGTTTTGGTGTTAGTTTACTAAGAGTTCTGCTAATATAAATAAATTGAGATAGTTAATATAAAAACTCTATTACATCCCGCTCGTACTAGACTCGAATTTTATCTTATTCTGTTATTTATCGTATTATTGCAATTGCAAATAAACATATACTGCCAATCACATGAGTACAGAGTATAATTTTCAACAAAATAGGGCATTTGTTTACTCAATCACGCATGAAATTTAAGTTTTTGCACAAGACGGTTACGGCATCTTTTCGTTTCTGTCACCCTAAAGATATCATTTTTTCAAGCACACAATTTATATGGGAATTCGGTATGTCACAAGTCATAAAATTATGTAAAAAACATGTTCCACAGTTTATACTAAATTATGCACCATATCACACAGGCTTTAAATTTAAAAACATGCAAAGATAAAACCAACTACTGTAAAATTGGATTTTGGAAAAATAATCTCACAGAATTATTAATACATAATTTTGTCCGTTGAATATACTTTTGCAGAGAAAATGTTGCGATAAATAGCAACCGCGGCAAAGTTACTTGAGCCAAGTGCAAAAAATGCGTTGTCTCCGCAATATAGCCTGTTATAAAACTTTATGTTCGAAGTGCTCATACATAATTCATGCCTGAAGTCGTAGCATTTCAATATTTACGCTCGAAGTGTAATTTTTCAAATAGATTTGCGACAGGTGCTAAAGCTTTTCGATATTATCTGGCATCCCCATAAAAATGCCCACAATAAAACAGTGCCCACTGATTGGTGTGTGGCAGAGAATAATAATTCACATAGTAGGTAACTTAACCTTCGCAAAGGTACATACTACACGAATTTACCTTGTGTCGTCAGCAGATAGTTGTAGTGACTTGGCTAAAGAGTCTAAATTACTGTTTCTGCATAAATCGTTTGCCTGAATTTTTAAACTGAATGTTTCACTTAATCAGACATTTGCATTATATTTGCCATATTTCTGCGCAACAAATGTGTCTTTGAAAAATATTGGGTCAACTAATCATCCTCAGTTTAAACCCATTTTCTCCGGGTGGAGTGCTTCCTATTGTAAAAATATGGGTTTTCTGTATATCACATTTACATATTTTGCGAGATTACATAACCATGATTCATTCATCTGACAAGAACGTTTGGACTAACGTTCAATCATTCAGTAGAAGCAAGTGCACAATAGTTAAGCAGTAAGGGAAGGTGTGCAAATCCGTTTTCATTATATGCTGATAAGTTCTATAAGAAAGGTTAGCTTGTTGGAAACAATTACTCTAACATTCTGAATATATTCTCATTCTGCTTCGTAGGTCGAGCGCTGCCCTATTTCCTTGTTACGCAGCTAGTTTCTCGAAATAACTGTATGGAATACATTCACGAAGACTAAAACGTTGCAGTCGGTCACCAGGTCTGGATATTCTTACTGGAAATTCTGCATATAACTCGAATATTGCTATCCATCATTAACTTTCTGGCCATTACGAAAATCAACCTTAACCATAAATGGTTTTTGGATTACAGAAAAAGAAATGTTGTGTTTTTTAATTTTTTCACAACACAGTATTTACGAAGATATTTTACATTTTAGTAAGAGGTGTTGCCACCTCTGGCTCTTAAACCAGCAACGTCGTGGCATTCTACGAATAAGTCTTAGTACAGCTTCTTGAGGAATACGTTGCCATTCTTCTAGATGGGTAATTTCTACTCATTGGATTGTCGTTAGTGGGTTTGGTCGGACATTGATAGCTTTCCCCAAGTAACTCCACAGATGCGCGATGGGATTTACAACCGTTGACTACATTGTCAACCTAGGGGCGAAAGTTGCATTGATGAACATACATTCTGGACTTGCATTACTTGTAAAAGATGTACTTGAGTATTCAGTATTTCAGTCAAAGTATCGTCGTGCCGTCAGACTACCATTTCGAATGATAATCAGATCGGTTTTACGACCATCATGACAACAGTGAATTTCGACTTATTGGAAAACATTACAGGGTACCAATGCCGTAGTTGCTTATCCCCACTCGGGGTACTTTCGCAGGTTTTTTAGAAATAATTTGAGCTCGGTGTAATCTGTTTCTTACTATTTGTTTACTAATTAATCACCCAGTGGTTTGCAAAAGGTCTCTTAGTACGTCGCGAGCAGTTGCTGTACTATTCCGACGCACTTGAATTCGGATTAATCTGTCCTCTGCAACATTCGCCTTTCTTATGCGCACAATCGTCTTCTAAAAACGCCTTCTGTCTGTAGGCTTCCTCAGAAGGCTAGTTACAGCAGATTGTGTTGTATCTATGACGTTAACAACGTACTGTTGAGATCAGACCTTTGGCAGCAGTATCAATGCCTATATGATCTCATTTGCATTCAAATGCTTTCTTAAACGCTGATCATATTGAATAAGATCCACCATGGACTTTTTTAAAATTATAATTTTGCAATTGTCACATACTACTAAGCCACACGCAAGTTTCTGCTGCACTAGCGTTAAACACGATTTGCGAAAAAAAAACTATTGCAAGTAATAAGTTGAAAAGACCATACCAGCCTTTTAGACATGTCTGACTACCAATCGTATCGACACCATTATTATGTGCTGTTTACCGACTTACATATTTAATAGAAAAAAGTGATCCCTATTTTATTCTAAGCAGTGTACATGTCATAAATTCGGTTGGAATATGTAGAAGACTTTTGGTGTTTGTATTCACAAAAACTGGGAACGCCTAAGCAGTTACTTGTTAGGGGGTGAGTTCTTGGGTTTTTTATGAAGAGGAGAAGTACCATATCAACATATGCTCAGAAATGCTTCTATAGGCGTTACAGTCTGTTGTACGTGATATAGTTTTTTAGCACAACTTTAGAACAGTAAAAAATACAAGTTGGGTTTGCCATTTTTGTTGGAGAGATAGCAGAACAGAAGTGGCATCGATATACAACATTCTTTGTGATTTTTTTTCTAAAATATGATTATTCCTTGTTTCAAAAATTAAAACAAGTAATTGAAACAATAGTAGAAAAAGTTATTTGAGCTAAAGGTAAATACTATCCTTTTTGAGAATATCCTTAAAAATAATACGCAATTTAATGATCACTATATATTACATAGGTGCAGTAAATTAGTTGCTACAATTTGTAATGATTGAAAATAGAAGACAAAAGAGATATACATTTATGAAGCTGGTTATGGCCAGTGGAATTTTAAATGTTAGGCAAAAGAAGCAACGCTTTTTGTTGTTATAATCAATGCAATATACGCATCACAATAAGCATTGCTTTGTAAATTGCTTTCTAATTTTATGGAATTTTCTAGACAAGAGTTACTTATATCGACTTTGAATAAAGGTAATCCAAAAAAAACAATATATTGTAAATCAATTGCAAAATAAAAATTCAAATTTTTTGCCCCAAAGGGCAGTTCTTAGGTTGCCTTAACAATACCGGATTTTGTAAATTGCCTTCAAAGGATTTTAATTCCCTTAGGAAGCATTTCCGGAGATGTTTGCCTGAACCTTTCCTCATGAAAAAGACCATGCAATTATTCTTTAAGTTTTTGTTTGAAGCTAAAAAGCTTTAGTGTATTTTTGGACTAAATATATATTTCCATGTTTATTAGAACATTAACTTAAATTTCAAGTAGCATTATTTCACATATGCGATGAAACTGTGTCACTCATGTATGTAGGAAAGTTTGTGCTCGTCCTCACCGTTTGTTTGAATAGATGACTTCCGCTTCCCGGAGTCGCTTCGGCGGGAAACTTTATTTACCGGTATCATGTCATTTCATATCTTATTTATGAAGTTTTGTCCTTTTAAATACAATCGGGCTTCTGCGGTACGCGTTAAGGTGAACTAGTTGGGCATGTGTTTGTGCTACATCTAGTCCTACTTTACAGTATTTTGACGTTATTAGGTAAGTATTTACTAAACTAAAATTACTTATATTTTGAATGGTATAAATTGTGTAACAGATGTAACATTAATTCCGTCAGGAAGTACATTACATTATCACTCCACATGCACATGATTAGTGTGAATTCATATAAGCAGAAAGTTTAAAGTATGCTTTATTTGAATAAAATGGCAATTTAGGGATTTGTCGTTATTCATTAAATGGCAGATAATATGGCTATAGCAATTCTTGAAAAACTTACATTTTTTATTGCTACAATATAAGATTTCTCTTTACTATTTAGTGACAAATACAATAGAATAACTGCACCTTATGCGATAGGATGTACATAGTTGGTACGTTTTCCATACGCAGCCATTTAACAAAAAATTCCGAATGTTTCCGATGTTTGGCATCGTAATGCGGTGTAAACTTGGATTCTAGGTCCTCAGGTTGTTTTAGTTTGATCATATTCATGTTGATAAAGGTGTAGGTGTAGAGGAAAGTTTTCCGGCTTATTTGTGCATTTTTGAGCTGCAGTTTACAAAATATGAGTAAAATTATAATTAATTTGACTGTTACATTTTTATTATAATTTTGTTGAATTTTAACTTTCTTTTGAGAATAATATGTTTATAGTAATGTGATAGTGTATATAAAGAAGCTGTGAGTTGATTTTGATAATAATTAGATTTAATTGTTATGAATTTATTTAAAAATTAATGTAAACATATTTGTTCTAAGCGCATTTTCGAAAGTATAAAAAGTGAGGTATCAAAATGTTCAGTTTTCAATGTGTAACCCAGTGGTATTCATTTTGATGAAAATTTATTTCTAAGAAAGTTATTGTAATTTAAAAATATTTCTTAAATTTTGTTCAATTTATGCTTAGCTCTGATTGGCTGATTTTGTGTTGTTTGCATTCATTTTTCATATTCCTACACCGTTGCTTTGGCAACGGGCAAAAAAAAGTTGAATTTTATAAATAAAAGTTGATAGTTGCCTGCTTATTTACCACTAAGCTGAAAGCAACTTTTTTGCAGCTCCGCAAATATGTAAATTTATGTAACTGTTTATGTGTTTTTGTAATAAAACAAAGTGTTAATATTTGAAGTGTTTTAATTAACTTATATTTGGGTAAATTTCGACAAATAAAAATTTTCGTCGCAGAAAGGAGTAAGTGTCCGTCGTTTGTCGATGGTTTTTCTGTTTACGGATTGTTCAACAATTGGAATGACAACAAAACGTGACTGTCAATGTCATTCGATTATAACTTCACATCTACAAGATATAATTAAAAAATAACATGTTTTGAATTTTATGATATAATTCCTGAATGTGCAAATTTTCTTGCATTTCCTGTGCCTTTTGTGTGTATACCTTGTCCCTAGTGTTCGAGTCTGCACAGTTTGCTCCAATTATAACAATGACCCTGAGATCATCTCATACAGGTTGGTGTAAAGTTTGTTTGATTTATGTGATGTTTTGACAATGTATTGATTGATTTATTTATTATCTGATTCTCTGATAGAGTAAGTTATTTTGATTAGAGTTTTGTATTTTAATAGGCGCTCCATGTTTCGCTTTAACCGCACATGTTTTATATTTTGCTCCAACTTGATTTCTATTTTATATCTCATGCTTATTTAAATAAATAAAGGTATATACTGCAATATACAGGCTATATCAGAAATAGGTACAAATATTAAATCCGATGGTAGATTACAGTATATACAAACTAGAAAAAACATTTCTTTGGCAATAGGACCCTTAAGATATGAGAAAACAATAATTGAAAATTTGACCCAAAATTGTTTGAGTACCGCATGACAATAACAAAAATTTGAGTTCAAAGACATGTTATGCAAAAGAAAGTAAGATAGAAGTGCGAAAAAATTTCTTATCACCTGCCACAAACCAATACTATTAGGTAGGCCAGTAATTTCTATTCAGCTTGTTGTTGAAGCTGGCAAGCAGTGTTTCTACTAAAATGGAAAATTTTACGAACATTGAACTTACTAATGTTATTATTTACGGTAACGCTCAAGGAAACGCTTTAAGGGCAAGGCAAATGTACTTAGACCGACATCCTCAGCGCTGGATTCCATACAGGCGTACGTTTACTAGAACAGTCCAACATTTACGGGATTATGGCACGTATTAACCACAAAACCATCATCGCGGTCGTCCAAGAGCAGAAAGGGTTGTTAATGTAGAACAGCATGTCTTGGAATTAGTGGAGGAAAGTCCTAGTGTTAAAACTAGATGGAAGACTTGCGTTGCATACTGACGTTTCCGATTCTACTGTTTGGCTGATTTTGCGGGATCAGGGACTACACCCTTATCACGTTCAAGGTTTACAACCAGCGGATTAGTATGTAGACACGATTTTTGTAAATGGCTTCTTCAAAAGTGCTACAACCAACCAAATTTCCTGTTCAATTTGTTATCTACTGATGAGGCAGGATTTACGCAAGAAGGGGCGTTTAATGTCCATAATACCCACATTTGGTCAGATGAGAATCCACACGAAATAGTGGAACACAGTTTCCAACAACGGCTTTTTCTAAATGTATGGGCAGGCATTGTAGGTGATCACTTTATTGGGCCGTGCAATTTACAAATTTAAATGGAGCTCTGTATGCGACTATAGTATTATTAGCCTGATGAGCCACGTCTTAAAGATATTCCTATGTGCCGTTTATGAAAGGATATAGAGAAATGTAGAAAAAGGAATCTCAGAAAAGAAACTCAATTTGGATACCGCAAAGGTTTGGGCACTAGAAAAGCTTTATTCAGTTTGGAAGCCCTAATTCAAAGATGTAGAGAGGTCAATTGTGAGGTCTATCTAGGGTTTATTGACTTTGACAAAGGTCAACATAGTGAAATTGTAGAAGTGCTTGTGGCTACAAGAATAGACGATAAAGATCTTAATTTCATATCAAACCTGTATAGGCAAGAGAAAGCTTGTGTACGTACAGAATAAAGAATAACGAAAGAGGTTAATATACAAAGAGGAGTTAGGCAGGGTCGTGTTATATCACCGTTTATTTTTAGTATATATTCAGAGAGAATCTTTATTAAGGGTCTGAATGACGTAGGTAAAGGGATTAAGATTAACGGAGTTCTTCTCAATAATTTTCATTATGTAGACGATACCGTAATAATAGCGGATAGCCTCGAAGGGCGGGGGGGCAAGAGCTTTTCAAAAGAATAGTAGAGTTTTGCCAACAATACGGATTAAAACTTAATAACAAGAAGAACAAGTATATAATCGTAAGCAAGGACTCAATGATTGACCCAGGTATTAATGTGAATAAAATACCACTGCGAAGAACAAAGATTAGGTAACAAACAAATAGTGACTCCTAATTTTTGTAACCATTCAGATGTGAAATTGTAATATTTTCCATTGAATTTAAGATTTAATTTGTGCGCTGTCCTTAATTGGTATTTCCACGTTGGGGAAGGCAGTTTACTCTGGATAGTGAGGATTGTGTATTTCAATGATTCTGAGACCTATGTTGCTAGTACCTTAGCTACCGTTAGTAGCTTCGTTGCTAAACAAGTGATCACGAGCCAGTCGAAGAGAGACTCGGGGCCTTTAGGATGGGAGTTGTGATCAAGATATCGCCATCTTCACATACAATTGTAAAAAACGTACTTATCCCAATCGTATCAGAACGACGATAAAAGGAAGTATTTCACAAGACAGAAAGAAATCGATTAGACACAAACGTTTTTACCGAGACAAAAAACAGAAACAGGCGAAGAATGTAGGAGCAAATATTTAAACATCTAAGTAGAATGAAGAAGAACGAAACAGTGAAGAGAGTTGTTTAGATTTCTATAATAAAAGAATGGAAAAATGTATAAGAAGCTGACAACCAATTTATTATAGTATATTGCCGGTGGCATTAATATGATTGATTGATTCACACGATCCACATTTTACAATGTCGTCATGTGCAGTCTCAATAAAGACGCTAATTGACACAGACAAATTATATGATAGGTTGAAGGGTTTAACTAAATAAAGAACAAACGGATGAGAATTGATACTAGTTTGAAACTTAAATGGGAGGGTAGAATGACATTAAACAGAGTTATGTAATGGGAAAGTGCAGTGACGAGGAAGAGAATGAGATTGGCGGAAGAATTCTTCAAATGTGGGACCATAAAGTTACAATTTTTAAATATAGAAAAAATAATACCTATGTATTTACGTATATCTGAAAACAGATCCGTATTAGATCTTACAATAAAGTAACGCCGGAATAGCAAGGTAAAGGTGTAAGCCCTTACCGAATGGGGAAAATATCATAATGTGGTAAAAGCGCAGGCAATGTGTCCCAACGAAAAAAGCTAAGTAGATTTCACAGCTGCAAATTCAAAATAGGAATTTTTGGACTTCACTAATAATCGAAAAAATAAATGCTAGTTTATCTCACATTTACAGATAAAAATTATGGTACAGTACCTAGTAGGTTTCTAGAGTTAGTAATGGAGGAATATAACCCAACAGCTTATGCTAATGTGGTCATAGGTAATATTAAATTTAGATTTAAAACAGGAAATATAATAGCAAGAGTTTTTATAGTTGCCATAGGACTTAAGCAGGGATGTGAACTTTTACCTATATTATTTGCAATAGTTAGAGAATGCTGTAGTTAAGTGGACTAAGAAGTTTCGAAAAATGGAAATAAGTTTTGAAACATTCATAGTTCACTCTTTTTTGTTTGTTAACGACTAAGTCATAATTCTTGAATATTCAGAAATGTCGAATACTTTACCAAAATAATTCTGAAGCAATTTATGTAGTAAATGAAGTCTAAATATCAATATACGTCAAACATTTAATTTTATATAATCAAGTCGCCGTCCGCCCTCTTAGTTCCCGGGTTGGGCAGCACGAAACACCATTCTCGTTCGCTGACCAAAGTTATGTAACGCTTGCTTTGGTCAGTACTTAGATGGTAATTCCAAGGCAGCATTCAACACGGCGCCTCGTACTGTCGGATGGGTATGTTAAACAGTCGGTCTGGAATGTCTTATTAACACAATAAAAGTCGCTAGTGGAGTTGGAAGTCCCCATAAGTGCGGATGGAAAGATTGAATGCCAAGAGAAAAAAGGAATTCGGCGTAAAGTAGGTAACTAAGTCACTTTGCAATACAGTACTGTGGAGCAACGATGTAAGCATCAATACAAATAAGAGAATATAATCAGCAATTGGTGAATGTATTTAATTCTGCGGATATGAATCCAGAGCTTAAAATAGGAAGGGCACATACATGCTAGCCACAGAGGTGACCTTTTAGTGTAGATTATCTCGAATAACCAGAATAATAAAAGTACTAAATGAAGGTTTAAGGAATTTAAGGTGGAAGATTACAACACACAGTGGTTGAAAGGGTATAACATAAAATACTAAAATGATATGTCCGGTAATTAGCATGACGAAAGAGCAATGGCCTAGGCGTGTTATGAACTAGGCGCTGGTGAATGAGAGAAAAACAGGACAACCCGAATTGAAGTAGCGGTCAGAAAGTGAGCAAGGTTATGCATGTTTATATATCTATTCTTTACTTCTGTCCGCCACTTCAATATATATATTTAAAAAAAGATTAATAGAAGCACATGGATTAAATGTTATTGTGGGTGGATCTTTTTTTATGTAAGATACTTCTTACATAGCTGTTACAGGCAATGTATAAATTAGGAAATTTGATACGCGCTAAATAGAAAAACTGGCACGCATGCAAATTGTATGTAAGTAAAAATTGTAATTTCCAATCGTTAACTTACCTACATACTTTGTAAGTTTTTAATAATTTAAATTCTAAATTCGAAGAAAATTCTAGAAATAGAAAAATATTGTCAATTTACAGTATTAGTTCTGCCAGAAAAAAAAACTTGTGTAACGTAAATTTCGAAATTTTCTTAAATATTTGCATATAACTGAGAATATCACGTCTACCATTAGGTAATTAACGTAAGTGTTGTAAGCTGTTTATTCTGAATCAGGAATCCGGAATCACGTATGTATATATAAGAAGGGGCAATAAAACACGCTAGGAGTTATTCACCTAGAATTCATGAAGCCATGCAATTTTGTTAACAGTTATATTTTTTCATTTTGCATGTTTCTGTCCTATGTTTATCATGTCGCACGTGACAAGTAATATATCCTGCTGCCCTACCGCACCCTTTTATTATACGTCCAGCACACATCCCCGGACATATTTTATATTATAATTGCTTTTAGCATTCTACTTAATTAGATCGACTTCATTAGGGAGTGTCTTTTTCATAGCTTTGATGGTGTGCCAGAGAAATGTAATCATTTTAGTTTACGACGAAACTGTACGCAACTGAAAATTTTATGATGCAAGCATCACGCACCGTACGGTTCTGGAATGGGAAATATGAATCGTGCATTTGTGTAAATGGACACAGCGCGTTTTGTAGAAACTTGCTCTTCCTCGAAGCAGTCTTGGAATTTTATTCCTTGAAAACTTAATTATAGGGTTGCTCATATGAATATGCATACGTGCGCCGTAAAAGGCGACTGCTAAGAACATCAAAATATTCGGTTTTCTAATATTTAGTAAAAGTAATTAACTAGGCTTGGGACATTGAAAAGTCGTTACTTTGTTTCATGTTTTAAGTTAATTACGTTTTCAATTATATTAAAATACAAAAAATGTTTTATTAAGGATGATTGATTAATTTTAAACAATAGGGGCTTTATAATGTATGTATTATCTTCAAAGAAATCTAAAGCGCCTAGGTTTACTTCGAAAACGAGTCAAAGGCCTTCCTATAGTATTAATAATTTTTGGAATTTCTAGCAGGATGTTTGTATCAACATTCTAATGTCATACAAGAGTACTCACATGTTATGAAATATTTTTAATCCGAAGCTTCATTTTTTCAGAAAAAAAAAAGATTTAGGGCAGCTCCTAAAGTGTGGGTCGCGACACCCGGGTCGGGGGGGGGGGGGGGG
>JABXWE010012045.1:0-37738 GCA_014611495.1 Limonius californicus
TCGCATAAGTACGGCGCATCGACGCCCGGTTCTGCAATCCCCGAAGGGGGCGCGGGGGAGGCTGGCTATGTTTTTATGCCGATTTTTACGGTTTTTTTTTCGACGTTTCGGCGTCCAGCACGTGTCCACGTCATCGCAGCGGGTCGGTCGTGAGCTCAATCTGTTCGCATAAGTACGGCGCAACGACGGCCGGTTCTAGCATCCCTGAAGGGGACGCGGGGGACGCCCGCTAAGTTTTTATGCCGATTTTTACGTTTTTTATTACGTTTCGGCGTCCCCCGTGCCCCCTTCAGGGATGTCAGAACTGCCTTCGCCGGCCTTCGATGCGCCGTACTTATGCGAATATACTGCGCTTGCGACCGACCCGCTGCGATGATGTGGTCCCGTGCTAGACGTCGATTCGTGTTTCGACTTCGGACGACCCTGGCGGCCAAACTGTACGAGCCAAGGGAAAGTGCCATAAGGAAAAGTTGTTGTCCACGACGAGGTCAACAACATATTCGGACCGCAAATCGCAAAATTTTCCGGGTGCCTTCTTTCTTCCATAAACTTGTTATTTTCAATCATCACTCATTTTTTCTAGATGAATATGGTTTTATGAAAGTCATGGAACAGGCGCAAAATTAAAATGCCTTTCAAATAAGGTGTCACCGGTATTGCTATTTAAAAAAATTGTTCAGGATGGCGCCTAGCCGCCATTTTGAAAGTTATAAAATTTAAATATGGGCTAAAAAGTAGTATTTGGCTTCCCATTAAAACACACAAACGGCCGCATCGTATATAGATCTAAAAGTTCGATTTACAGCTCTACCCACAACACAATAATTGACCCCAATAAATGTTTTACACACTTAGCACAATCTGAACAAAACATAAATGCTGTCTAAATGTTAATAAAACGCACGTATATACTTTGCAACACCCTGTATATGTACCAAACGTTAGAACTTTTTTTCAACTCGATGTGACCTTAAAATCGGTTCACCTACATGGTCATACTAATGTGAACAATTTGGCAAGACTTGACAGTTCTAGAAAATTAAAGTTTCGCAGGTAATCTTCTTGGCTCAAATATCAGTATCATATGAAGTCTAAAAAATTATATACCTAATTATATAAGTCAATCCTCATATGAACTGAATTGTAGGCAATAAATTAGGCAGTACTTTGTATAATACAGAAAAGAGCAGAACTTCCACTAAACAGGGAAAAAGTAAAAAACTTGGGTTTTCTGCATTTTAAGCAGTTTCAAAAGCAAGAAATCTTATAGAAGATTCAAATTGTATAGCACCACTGCAATATAAATCACTCAAAAGATCTTACCGTGGTCACAGAAGTCATGAGAGGCTCCACAGCAACTTTAGGAGAGTCCAAAGGCGTCGTAGTGGTTCCCTACGGCACAAAACAAATGAAACCACTTAAAAAATTAAAAATTTCGTTTAGATCGAAAATTTTCCTCTGAAAAAGCTGTGGCCTTTAAGCTGAATGGTAAATGTCAAAATGTTAGACAGGGAGTTTTTTTTTTGTAGTATGTGGCACAAGCCAACCGTGAAAATATTTTTTATACAAATGAGAATTTGTTAATATAACCTCGAATTCAAACTGTAACTGAAATGTAAATATAACCTAATCATTTTGACTCAAATTTGAAAACATAACCTCAAAATCCAAAGGAAAAAAAAACGAATACTAACCTTAAAATTGAGAACGTCCTAAACTTGAATTTCTCAATAACCTTCAATTTAAACGGAAACCTAAAAGTTCTAATCTAATTTAACTTTTATGCTACGGAACATGATGTTCAACTAAAAATAATAACACATTTGCATTGAAATTGGTCTGCAAATTATATATTCATTAGTGAAATTTAAGATCGAACATTTTTGTTTATAAAATTCTCCAATCAAAAAGTTAATGTAAAATGCAAAACTAACTTATTTTACCTAAAGTTGGACAACCTAACCACTTGAATTTAAACAGAACCTTTATAAACAAATTAATTTCATACCAATTGTGTAACAGACGATAGTTTGCGCTGCAAATTCTGCAAATGAACTGCATATGTAGCATCACTCTGCGGTGTCGAAGCCTGGCTCTTGCTTGTACTAAAGAACAAAACACAATCAGCACCGAAACCTACCACCGTTGAATTCTTACCTTTCACTGCCATGTTTGACAGCTTGTGCGAAGGTTTTAGACATGTCTGCTGCCATTGTTTGATCAACAACCCCGGGCAGCTGCTGCACACCCGTGCTGTAACCAAGCACCTGGTCCTGGGGCGTTGAGACAGCCGCCACGGTTGAAACTTGTGTCCCAACAGCCGGTACAGAAGCGACGCCTGAAAGTTGGTTAACCGCAACTACCTGTGGTTGGTATTGTACCGGAACAGATGTGATGACATTCCCATACGGTATTTGAGGTTGGGCAGCAACTGGTTGGGTCAAATCTTGCTGCACCACGGTATTGACAGGGTAAGTGCCAGACACAGGAAACGGTTGTGTTTGGCTCACATTTTGGGTCTGAGTGGTGTACCCTTGGGTCTGCTGTGGTTGCGCGACTGACATCTGGCTAATTAAGGTATTTGGCGGAAGTGTTGGTTGTGGTTGAGACACGCACTGAGAAGTTGGGGGAATCACTTGCAGTGGTTGCTGTTGGAGAATGGAAGTAGGAGGCATCATAGGCTGACTTGTGGTTGCCATTGTGTACATTTGCGTTTGCGGTTGTACCACGGTGGTACTGATGGGTAACCCCTGCTGAAAGGCTTGCGGTTGTTGCACGGGTATTTGAGGTGGCTGTTGGTGAACGGACATCTGGGGCGGAATCTGCGCTTGCTGTTGATGCGGTACAGGCATTTGCATTTGCTGTATGGGAATCTGAGGCGCCGCAGTTTGCTGCGGGGGAATACTGCTTGATGGTTGCTGCGGAAGGTGTGCCTGCACAGGAAGTTGTTGAATGGAATCTTGCCGTTGTTGAGAGGCTGGAGCTGCCTGTTGTTGGATGGTTTGTGGGGGCATACTAGCGACCATTGTATGCTGGGGCTGGGGCTGCTGCTGCTGCTGCTGGTAGATCTGTGGGACATTCTGAGGAGGCATAATCGGTTGTTGGTTTTGCTGTGGTTGTGTTTGTGGAATCGGTTGCGGTTGCTGTGAACAAAATAAATATAATTAAAAAATATCCTTAGTACTTAGTTTATAATGCAAACCTAACCTCAAACATTAGCATGCTTGGTCATCAGTGACTTTGGTTCAGTTGTGGTGTACAAACAAAGCGCACATATCCTCAACCTCTTTATATGTTTACATTAAACAAGCGTTTATTCTGCGCAGGCAGTGTTTTAACTCTATTTTTATCAAACATAACTTAAAATTTAGTTGTTCTAACCTTAACCGTAGAGATATTAACTAGAATCCGCCAAGTGTAAGCCAATATTGGGACTATTAATTATGAACCTAAACTAAAATTTATTGACAAAACTTGAAATACACCTGAAAACGTCCCCAAAGATGTTGCGATAATAGCAAAACTACCAAACATATCTTCATATTATTTGTTTTAACCTTGACATTATAAGATTTTTTTAAACAGAAAGTAAAAATTGGTTATATACAGGGAATTTTTCTTTTTAGTATACATAGGCTATGTATACTTTTAAAAGAAACGCGTCAAATTCGCCTATTGTGTATGCAACCAACTATACCGACAACTAAAAATCAGAAACAAACGTCACTATAGTTGTCAATTATTTGAGTATGAAGGTTATGTTGATGCAGTGTTTATATTAAATAAGTAAATCAAAATGAGTTGAACAACAACGACGATTATATTGTAAAACATTAAATATCAATAACAGCAAACGGAAATGAAAATAAAAACAACAATTACAACAAGTATTCGAAATGGCCACCTTGTACTTCTAAACAATAACCTAACCGGTGTTGAAAACCACGCACAGCATTCGCAAGAAAGTTGGGATTCAAGCTATTGCATTCGATACGTATGCGATCTTTTAATTCATCAATACTTTGTATTGGAATATTGGTATAAATTCTTGATTTCAGATATCCCCAAGCAAAGAAGTCATTGGGTGACAAATCTGCAGAGCGCGGGGTCCACGCTATAGGACCGAATCTTCCTATCCAACGTCCTGGAAATCTGTCGTTAAGAAAATTTCTTATAGCATTCGTGGAATACGGAGGGGCAGCATCCATCTGAAACCACGGGTCATCGATGTTAAAGTTTTCTATTGCCGGAATGATGTTGTTTCTTAATAACTCTAAAAATTTGGCAGTATTGAGATTACCATCAATAAAATATGGACCGATAAGCTTATTTTCAACTATTCCTAGCCATACGTTAACTTTCCCAGTGTATTGACTGTGAGTTAAGTTTTGTAAAAAACGCGAGAAGATACTAAATAATGACTAATTTTATTTTTTGACATCGAATTAATTTGATTGCTGTGGTCACAGCATGCTTGAGTTGTGTGTGATACTATCGGGTTTTCTTCAACGTAGCATAAAATACTTAATTTCATTTCTTCGGTTAAAACGTGATTACTTTCAGTTTTTATTTTATGGGAATATATTACGCATTCCTCTGATATAAATTTTCTAACAATTGTTTGACACTAAATAAAGATTAATTTAATTTTTTAGCATTGAATAAATTTGATTGCTGTGGTCACAGCATGCTTGAGTTGTCTGTATAGTTGGTTGCCTACACAATAGGCGAATTTGACGCGTTTCTTTTAAAAGTATACATAGGCTATGTATACTAAAAAGAAAAATTCCCTGTATATTTAAAGGTGTCACAGGCCATTTAGGCCCATAGCTGTATGACTTTTCTCCACTTTTTACAGTCTTTGGCTTTGTCTCTCCAGTTTCTTACTTCCTTTTCGCTCAGGTTTCCGTCTACTGCCTCCAACCATCTGTGTCTTGGCCATCCTCTTCTTCTCGTCCTTTCCATATTTATCTTGACTACTGCTTTCGGCGTTCGGGTGTTGTCCATCCTCTCAATGACCCAGACATCTTACTCGTTGGGTGAGCGCAAATTCCATTATTTCTTTTTCTCCATATAACTAATGTCTACCATCCCCAAAGGAAGCGCGGGGGACGCTGGCTAAGTTTTCATGCCGACTTCTACGGTTTTTTTTCGACGTCCAGCGACCAGCACGTGTCCACGTCATCGCAGCGGGTCGGTAGTGAGCTCAATCTGTTCGTAAGTACGGAGCATCGACGACCGGTTCTGCAATCCCCGAAGGGGGCGCGGGGAACGCCGGCGAAGTTTTTATGCCGATTTTACGGTCTTTTTTGGAGGTTTCGGCGTCCAGCACGTGTCCACGTCATCGCAGTGGATCGGTCGCGAGCTCAATTTATTCGTATAAGTACGGCGCATCAACGGCCGGTTCTACCATCCCCGAAGGAAGCGCGGGGGCGTTGGCTATGTTTTCATGCCGATTTTTACGGTTTTTTTTTACGTTTCGGCGTCCAGCACTTGTCCACGTCATCGCAGCGGGTCGGTCGCGAGCTCAATCTGTTCGCATAAGTACGAAGCATCGACGCCCGGTTCTGCAATCCCCGAAGGGGGCGTGGGGGAAGCTGGCTAAGTTTTTATGCCGATTTTTACGGTTTCTTTTTTCGACGTTTCGGCGTCCAGCACGTGTCCACGTCATCGTAGTGGGTCGGTCGTGAGCTCAATCTGTTCGCATAAGTACGGCGCATCGACGACCGGTTCTGCAATCCCCGAATGGGGCGCGGGGACGCTGGCTAAGTTTTTATGCCGATTTTTACGGTTTTTTTTCGACGTTTCAGCGTCCAGCACGTGTCCACGTCATCGCAGCGGGTCGGTCGTGAGCTCAATCATCATATAACTAATGTAGCTCGTCATTACTTCTTCTTTCCCATCATCATTATGCTGGGGATTTTTCGCTCCCATAGCATTTTTTCATTGTTTGTCTTGTTTATCACACACGTTTCACACCCGTACGTAACAGTCAGTCCACTACCGTTTTATACACCCGCACTTTCGTGTTTCGCGATACGCTTGTAGAATTTGTTATCGCGCTTAACGCACCTGCACATCTGTCCCCCTTCACTAGCCTGTTTTCAGATTCTTTACTGTTGTTTCCATTTTCTGTAATTACAACGCCTAGATAGGTACAGCTCTGCACTCTGTCTATTTTCATTATCGTGTTGTTTTCCAGTACGATTTCAATTTCTTCTGTTGCTGTTCCCGTTTTGCTTCCCATTATCATATATTTAGTTTTCCTTTCGTTAATTGTTAGCCCAGCTTTTCTTGCTGCTCTTTCCAGATTCTTTGTTATTTTCTTTAGCTCCTTTGGTGATCTTGTTAACAGTGTGATGTCGTCCGCATATGCTAGACACTGGTGACTCTTGTTCGTTACCTTTCCTGTTTTATTTATCCCACTTTCTCTTATTACTTTTTCTAGTATTAGGTTGAAGAGTGTCGTAGACAGCGGATCCCCTTGTCTTAGGCCCTTCTTGACGTTGAACGATTTTGACAGCATCCCATTTGCCTTAACTATATTATAGGAGCCCGTTAACGTTACATTTACTAACTGAATTAACTCACGTGGTATCCCTAATTTTTCCATCGCCTGAATTAATTGCGGTCTTCTTATTGAAACGTAGGCTCCTTTGAAGTCAGTGAAGATAGCATGGATTTCCGTATTGTATTCATAACAAATGGTCTGTATTTCTTTCAATTTGGTCAGTTACCGACCGGTTTTTCGTGAACCCGCCCTGATATTCTCCAATTGCCTCTTCCGCAAATTACTGAAGTTTATTTCTTATAACTGTGGCCAGTATAATGTAGATTGCATCCAATAACGCGATACCTCTACAGTTTTCACATAGGGTTTTTCGCCTTTTTTGTATAGTGGGATTAAAATCGCTTCTTTCCACCGATCGGGCATCTTTCTCTGTCTCGATATTTCTTTAATTAGATCATATACTTGGTCGTTCATCACTTCACCCCTGTACTTTATGAATTTGCCTGCAATTCTGTTTCGTCCTGGGTTCTTTCCATTTCTCATTTTTCTTATTACCACTCGTAGTTCTTCTCTTGTTAGTTCTTGTATTCTTTCTGTGCTATTTATCTCTACTTCTTTGACTGTGTCTTCCTCTCTTTCTTCAGTTTCTTCGCTTAGGGTTTCCTCAAAGTGCTCTTTCCATCTTTGCATTATCTCTGTTTCCATCCCTAACACGTTGCGGTCTTTATCTCTGCAGAATAATTGCCTTTGTTGGAATCCTTTACGTGTTTTTATTGCCTCGATAAAAGTTCTTTATCTCTTTATCTTTGTACTTATCTTCTATCTCTTGTAACTTGTGTATTTGGACCGCTCTTTTCTCTATTTTGTATACATTTTTTATTTGCCGCTTTTGCTGTCGGTAGTTTTCTTCCTCTCCTGCTGATCCAGATTGAAGCATCTTTTCTCTTGCTTTTTGCCTTTTATCTCGAGTTATTCTACATTTGTCGTTGAACCATCTTTCTATTTCTTCCTCTTTTTCTTTCCTACTACCTCCTCTGCTACTGTTTCTATTATTTTCTCTAGGTTTTCCCACTTTCTTCTAATCTGTTCTCTTTTCGAATTCTTCTCCAATTCTATCTTGACATCTGGCTTTTGTTTCGTGTTCTAGTAATTTTTCAGTGTTGTAATTTTTTCCTGTGCTTCTTTGTCTTTTCGTTGTCGCCAAATTTTCGTATCTAATTGTTGCCCGCACCAGGAAATGATCAGATCCCATATTGGCTCCCCTGTATGATCCTTATACTTTTCACCTGACCTGCGAATTTTTCTTGAGTGGGTAGATGGTCTATTTCGTTCACTATTCTACCATCTGGAGCCTTCCAAGTTCCTTTATATATTTCTTTATGTTGGAAATACGTGCTCACAATACAACAATTCTTCCCGTCAGCAAAGCCTATCAATTTCCGCCCGTTTTCATTTGCCTCCTCGTGTTTACTAAACCTACCGATTGTTGGATAGTACGCGCCTTCCTTGTCTATCTTTGTGTGGCAATCTCCAACTATTATTATAATTTCTTGGCCCGGTAACTTGTCATAAAAGTTCTCGAGGTCCTCATAGAAATCGTCTTTTTGCCCTCTTCCTTTTCCTCGGGAGCGTGAATGTTGATAAAATTGACCTTCCTATATTTTTCCTTTATGTGTGGGTGGCACACTCTGTCTGTAATAGGTGTGAATTTTACCACTACTTCCTTTAATTTTTTTAATTTACTACAAAACCTGTTTCCTTGTTTGACTGCTGCTGTTGAAAAATATATACTCTTCCAACTCTATTTGTACATTGTCGTTCTGTTTTGTTTCCTACAGCGCGAGTATATCCAATTTGTATTTTCGTGCTTTGTGTTCTAGGTCCATTAACGCCCCGGGGTAAAATGTGCCTAGTACATTCCACGTTCCAATAAACACGTCTGGCGATTTTACTGGTTCGTTCTTTCCTTTGCACTGACTCCCAGCTTCCTTATACTCTCCAACTCCTTTTCCTTCACCTTCCCACTCTTTCCTATCTTTTGTAATTGTAGGAGCAGTTCTTTGGAGTATTCCCGTCTTGTTCAAAAAAATTGGTAATTCCCATAAATGTAACAAACATAATCTTAAATCTATTCATCCTAGCTTTAATTTAGAGGTTTTAAAGATTTTATACTTAAACCAACACAACTTTCTAACCTAGAATTCCGATTTGAAACCATCATATAAATTTAAATTTCACAATGTAAGCACTTGTTTCCCATCTTAAGTATGCAAAGTGACAAGAAACTAACAATGCAAGACGTTTTACCACAAAAAAATTAAAAACTATGATTTACCATACAAATTTCCAAATTTTTTAATTCTACTCGTAACTTGAATATTTTTAACGAAGAATTTAGTATTCTAATCCAATATTTAATGTTTCAACACCAAACTGAACCAAAAGCTCAACATCTATAACATCAAATTTACCTACCGTAACCTAACAAAGGTCTTACCTGCTGCTGAGGCTGCTGCATTACAGTTGGAACCTGCGATTGCTGAATTGGAGCAGTCATTTGTTGGGGAATTTGGGGAACGCTGCATTGTGGTGTCTGCTGGGAGTTTTGAAGCACAGCCGTTGGTTGTGCTTGCTGAGATGGCTGCATTGGTTGCTGGGGAGCCTGAACCGGTGCCTGCGATTTCTGCCCAACCGCTGCCACCTGTGGCGTCTTGGCTTGTTGCTGTGGAGTGCTACTACCGCCCTGAGCCTTCAGATCACTTCCTTCATTAGAATCCTTCTTATGTGTTGAATGCGAGTGTGTCAAATTCTGCAAACTAATTTTAAGCTGCTCCAATGTGTTGATCATCTCGGGTCCGCAGACTTTTGCCTCCTCAACCTTCTGTGAGCCTTCTTGTGGTTTCTCAGCATCTGATTTATTCTCTTCAGATTTTGGAGTCGCTGTCGCTTTGGCCTCGAGAACATCAGTAGTTGTAGCTGCCGGTTGTGGCTCCTCTTGTTTAACGGGCTCTGCAGGTGTAGTGTCCCCATAGTCCTTATCCTTTGGCAGGTCTAGTTTCCCTGACAGGACGGGACTGACAAGAAACCTTGAAATCTTGCGCTGTGGCACCTTTGAAAATCAAAAATGAAAATCAAACCTAAAATTTACCAATTTAGCACTGAAGTGACTTCATAACCTCAATTATTAAACCTTAACGTCAATTTTCAAAACATAACTTAAAAATTTGTTTGTGTCAGCTTTAAATTTAAAGATCTTAACCAAAAATGTTGTGCTTCGACCTAATATTAGTATGTTAATGGAAAACACTAGCCGAAAACTTAATTTTATAACCTGAAACTTCCCAAATATAAACTCAAATTGGGCGTTTTGAAACACTTAACAAACCGTAATAAATAATTTTGTACTTTCACTTAGTAAAAATATTTTAACATTAATCTAGACTGGAACGTTAATTTATCCCACAATTTAAAAAACAAACTTAAATTTATTTATTCTCACCTTCAGCTTAGTACCCGAGCTTTGAGATTCGTCTTCTTTTATTTCAGCATCGGATTTCTGCTCGGTGCTCGACTTCGAGTCACCTTCAGATGCATCAGCCTCTATGCTGAGGGCAGACTCGCTGTTCAGGAGCTGCGAGTCCTGTCGCAGCAAAATGATTTTCAAGTCTACCCTTTTGCCAAGCTTCAAGCTGCCTTCATCTTCGCCATCAACCTCTGCATAACCTTCGCCGGTTAAGTCGATGGAGCCTTCAGATTGCCTGGTCTCGTCAAGATTCTGTGATTTGGAGCTATTCTCATGGTTCTTTTTAAGGACATCATCATCAATGGACTTGGGGTCGTGAATCGCAGTAGCTTCGGTGGTGGTCACGCAGCTTTCCGTTGAATACGAGACGTTCGTTTGGTCCACAAACTGCGCCCGGCTGTCTTGTATGAAAGTGTGTTCGGGAGTGTACTCGCTGGCTGTGCTCGTTTTACGTGAGACAGTGCCGCTGCTGTTGAGGCTTTCTCGACAACGGAGATTCTGGTTGATTTTCTCAGCGAGCGTTGTCTTGAGGCCTTGGAAGTCAACATCAAAGCTGTCGGAGTTGCCATGAAATGAGCCTGGCTTAAATGTTGTAATTATTTGGCTGTTTGTATCGTCTCTCTGTGCAAAAACAATTGAATGTAATTTCACTAGAAGAAAATTTTTTTAACATAATCGCCTATCGGTTTTAATAAAAAAAATCGACTGTTTGAACTTGTTTTTTGAACTCAAAGTATTAAATTAAATTCACTGAAACATAAATTGTGATCCCAAAATTTCGACATCAATCATTTTTAAATTATTTTTTAGTTGTAAATGCGCTTAAAACATAAACTGTTAGCATAACCTAAGTTCCTGCAATCTGGAACACAATTGTATACATTTTCAACAATTTCCAAAACGAGAAAATAAATAATAAATTATATGGTATAAAACACAACCTCAAACAAATAATATTATAGAAATAAAGAAACTCAATTCGTTTGTTTTAAACTCGTAGAAACAAAAACAATTGAACTCTTTATTGGAATAAAAATTGTGATTTAATACCCTCAAAGAATCAACTTAGTTGATTAGAATCCGACATTTTTAAAACAAATTAAACGCACTTTCAACATTTTTCACGGTCAGCTTATTAAAACAATTGAATCTGAAATTCTACAAAATACAAATTTTATGCAACATAACCCCAATTAGATTTAAACACAATTCGATGGTTTTGATCCAACATTGAGCTCACACATGTGAAAACAGTTAAATTCAATCGGCGGCATGATGACACAACCTCAAATGATAATTTCTTCCCAAAATTACATAAAAACGTTCAAATAACTTCAGATCAAGGATTTAAAAAATAAATTTCCAATGTTTTGGGCTCAACCAAGCCAAAAAATCGATTTCCACATCTATAAAACATAACCTCAACAAAACAAAAACTACTTTGCAAACAAATAACAGAAGGAGTGTGGCATAAAACATGTGGGGAATTAACTCACAGATCGGTGCCGGCGATGAGTTTTGCGATGAGGGTGCCTCGTCAACGAAGCATGTCGCACCTAATGTGGCAGCGTGCAAAGAAATGGGTTACGATGATTATTACAGTGTCACTCTTACACTATCGAGCTAGAATATTTATCAAGTAGGACAGATGTACGAAAATTTGAATACTTTAGCAAATCTTGCCAAACATAAAATAAGGTTATGTGGAACTACAACAGATTGAAGTAGTTCTTCGATAAATTTAAATTAACTGGAATGTCTGACAAGTATATTTTATCAACGTAACCAAAGAGTGAGGTTAGATTTATTTCTCGGTTGACAAATTAACGTGAAAGTAAGCAAAAGTTTTGGTTCAAGATTAGAAAGCCTACTCAATAACTATCCAACAATTACTAAAATGATTTATGAGCATTTAAGGTGCCCAACTCCGTCTAAAACCATTTCTCACTAACCTTCTGTATGTTCGGAATTCTCAGAGGGTTTTCCTCGAGCTGTTTCATGATATCTTTGAGCTGCGCGACGAGGCTTTCGTGCAAGCCGGGCTTAAGCAACTCTTGCCCGACCATTCCCTCGACAATGTCCATGGGTGTAGTGTCGAATCGATTGAATTTAAAGCTAATAGTTTTTTGTTTGCAAAGCAGCTGGCACTGCACAGTGCCGTCGCCGTCCACTGACAGAACGCTCAACTGTTTCGAGTACTTGGACGAGCGCCTGCGGTGGCTTTTCTCGGTAGAGCTACTCTCCTCACTTACTTGTTCGTTAGAGGACACCTCCTGTTCCTCCAGGCTTTTCGTGTGGGTCAACTTTGCCTCTTCAGATTGCTTCGGTGGCTCAATGGACTCCACAGGAACGATGCTTGATTGAGATGTAGACTCCGAAACTGGAAAATGAAATAAAATAAAATTTCAAATTAAAATAACGCAAAACCGTCAAGATTAATTGGTTATATAGATTAGGTTAACTACGAAAAAGAGAATATCAGGTTGCCAGAAAAAGATTTTAAAATTAAGCATTTTTATCAATGCAGAACGAATGTGCGGTTAGATTACCTACACAACACATCTTACGCTATTGATCAAGTTAGAAACTGCCTCCAATTAAAAGTCAGGGAAAATATGAGGTTATGTCAACTATGCAACACCTGCAAAGTAACATCAAATATGTCAAAATTTCGAAAATAATCATACTGAATATGGAATATGAAAATAATGTGCAATTAGATTCGCTACAGAGCACGTCTTGCCAATAATAGGGTCAGAAAAAGTGGTGAGGTTAGTTACTAAGCACACGCCTAACTTCAAACGATATTTTTCAGGCAAGAATTAATTAAATTTGGCACAAATATAAAGAGAACGGGACATTAGTTTAAGACAAAACACACAACTAACCTCAACTATTAATTTTCAAACAAAAAACAATAAGTTGGGGGGGGGAAATGTAAATAGAATGAGGTTATGTTACTACCAAAAACGGTTATCACATAAACAACTACAACTAACAAAACAATGACGTATGTAACTGCGATAAAACAATTTTCTACTGTTAGATTTCCCAAAAATTGAAGGTTAAAGTTAAAAAAATCAAAGTTAACGACAAAAATAACAACACGCACAATTAAATTACTTACAAAAAAACGAAGTTAGAGCTTTTAGAAATGCACGAACCACTGGACAATAACAAAATCAGTAAAATTGAGAAAAAGACAATTTGAAGTTAAGGTACCTGATTCAACTCGCTCTGGAATAGTTTCTTGCTGGTTGTAGTCCTGTTGGGTGGGGGGCTGAGAGGCCGTCGACACCCGCCTCTGGTCTTGCATCTCAGATGAGGACATTGGAGGCAATGACATAGTCGACAGTTTGTGGGTTTCTTTTGTTTGTTGTTGTGGGTAGTCTTGAATCACACGACTGAGTTGCTGGTGCAGCTCCGCCAAATTTGTTGGAGGAATGTCGGTGGACAAGCGATGTGCGGAATTGTGCTGCGGAATCTCTGCCGGTTGTTGTTGCTGTTGAGGAACATTTTGCATCTGCGGTTGTTGGACCTCTTGGTGCTGTTGCGCAATCAACTGTGTCTGCTGTTGTTGAGGAATGCCTGCTGGTTGTTGACTAACCATTGGTTGCTGTTGAGGCATCACACTGGGTTGTTGCGACAACATTTGCTGTTGTTGTTGAACCATGCCCTGTTGTTGCTGAATAACAGCTGCTTGTTGAACATAGCTAGGCTGTTGTTGCACAACATTTGGTTGCTGTTGTGGTTGTTGTTGTTGAATCACACTTGTCTGCTGATTCGGCTGGGCAAAATTTGGTTGCTGTTGCAAGAGATTCGGTTGTTGTTGTTGTTGCACAACACCTGGTGGTTGCTGAGAATATCCTGTTTGATGATTAAAGCTCGCCTGTTGTTGAACCATATTTGGTGGTGGTTGTTGTTGAATTACATTTGGCTGTTGTTGAACCATATTTGGTGGTTGCTGTTGAACTACATTTGGCTGCTGTTGAACTATATTTGGCTGTTGCACAACAGCAGGTTGTTGTGGAGCTTGAACAACACTTGTCTGATGGGTGAGAGTTGGTTGCTGCTGAATACTTGGTTGTTGTTGCTGCTGAACAATACTCGACTGTTGTTGGATGACATTCGGTTGCTGTCCCAACTGACTGAGGTTAGCTTGTTGCTGACCGTATGTTGCTTGCTGCTGAATAACACCCTGCTGCTGGACAACACTTGGTTGTTGCTGTTGCTGAATAGGAGTTGGTTGTTGTTGGGCCTGAATATTTGATTGCTGAGCAAGAGCTTGTAGTTGAAGGTTTGGTTGTTGCTGAATGTTCATCTGCTGCTGAATATTCGACTGCTGTTGAATACTCGCTTGTTGTTGCAAACTTGGTTGTTGCTGAACAACACTTGTTTGGTGAGAAAGAGTAGGCTGTTGTTGCTGAACCGCAGCCGACTGTTGTATTACACCCGTCTGTTGATTAAAGCCCTGTTGTTGGTTGATGGTCGATTGCTGCTGAGTAATACTTGCTGGTTGCTGCATGAAACCCTGTTGAATGTTCGGCTGTTGCTGCTGCTGTTGCTGTATCACATTCTGCTGCTGCTGGGCCATGCTCATGATTTCTGGCTGCACAATGGTCTGCTGAGGTTGCGAGGCCTGTTGCTGAATCAAATGTTGTTGATTTTGCTGCTGAACATATTGCTGTTGTTGCATCTGAAGCAAGTCCTGCACGTTCGGTTGTTGAGTTACCGAAACTCTGTGTTCAGGTGCAATTTGTTGAACAACACTCTGCTGTTGTTGCATGAGGTTCTGTTGCTGCACCATGTTCTGCTGCATCTGCAACAGCTCCTGAACGTTCGGCTGCTGTGTCACAGAGCTCCGGTGCTGGTGCTCCTGGCTGAGTTGTTGGACATACTGCGGGGTTACACTTGGTGCCTGCACCTGCTGTTGCTGGAGCATGACGGTCTGTTCTTGTATGGATGGTTGGGATTGCGCAACTGTGCGGTGCTGCTCTTGCAACATCTGTTGCTTCTGCAGATCCAGCTGACTGTCGACACTCAATCTAATATAAAATATTAATAAAGTTAGAAATAGTAGTAGTAGTTAGTACAATCTAATAAATTAAACACAATTTACAGGAAACTTACTGCTTCACATTATAAAGAAATGAATTATTGTCTGTTTAGAGAAACTTGATGGGGTGCAAATTTGTGGTTACTGTTTAAAAGTTGCAACATTAATTATTAATGCTGATAATGTAAGCTCTATGCTTCAACTAAATGACAAAAAAGCAATGTCATTTCAAATACATCTTTGGGCAACACCACCTGCACCTGGCAATTGTTTGTCTTATCAAGTGTTTCTATTAGTTGGAATCGCAAAAAAAAACAATTCTCAGAAATACTAGTAGTGAAAGCTGAACACACATACACATAATTGTGTTAAGGAAAAATGTTGCAACATCAATGATATCATTACATTTTTAACAAGCGAATGTATGTGGCTTCATTTTTGTTTTTCATAAACAGTAAAAAGGTTCAAAAAAATCATTACTATGATTATGAGAGAACTCTCACAGCAACATTCCAAATGTTTTCACTCCCCTGCCCTTCTCAGCAAGAAATTGAGGTAATAATTTAGAAAAGTAAGGTTGGATCTTTTTAACCTGGCATGCTATTGCAAAAATGAACCTTGCTCCTCAAAACATTAAAATGTTCTTAAAATGAAGTTATGTGTACACTATGAAAACTGCACAATTATTTTAAAGTAAAAATTTGTAGGAAATAATGGGATCGTACATCTACAAATTCATAAAACAATATGAAAAACTGGGAGTAACCTTAAATATGTGAACTGGAACTTCTTTTATTTAGAGAAGATTTTTTAAAAGGTTATTAATTGTTAATTATTTGCGTAAAATGAGGTCAAACTTCTTTATGTGGGCATATATTTACCTAAGTGAAAGTCAGAATTCAAGAGTGAGGTTAGATATCGGAATTTCAGAAACCATTCCTGAACATAGTTATCTTTAAAAAATGAGAGCACATAACCAAAACTTGGAAATTACGTTAGAAAACAATACATAAATACAAAAATTGAGGTTATGCTTAGAAATAGCGAACGGTTTCTTTTTATTGAACAAAATGAGAAATTCCGCACACTGCTACTACTACTAGAAATTTTGAGTAAATAATATAACAACCTGTGTTCCTGTGGGGCCACGGGTGTCTGCAGCAGCTCAGGTTGCGAAACGGTGGACAGCCTGTGCTGGTCCTGTACCTGCAGCAATTCAGCCTGCTGGGGCTGCTGCATGTGTGCATCTGTGAGATATCCCTGTTGTACGAACGGCTGTTGCTGCTTGTAAACGATAGGCTGCTGTTGTGCAGGCTCTGCAGACCCCTGCCTTTGCAATACGGGCTGAATCTGTTGTGTCTGCTGCTCTCCGGTTACTTGTGCCTGTTGCTGCACTATAGTTTGCTGGTTCGAGGTGACCTGCTGCATTACCTGCTGCTGTTGAACAGACTGCTGCTGCTGGTACATCTGCTGCTCCTGTTGTTGATATATCGGTTGCTCCTGTTGCTGGATGGGTGGTTGTTGTGTGACACCAAATTGCGTCCCAGGATAGCTTTGTTGTTGCTGTTGATATGCGGGTTGTTGCTGTGGCGAGCCGCCTTGCTGCTGCCCTTGAATGATGGCCTGCTGTTGAGTGATATGTTGTTGGGTGGCCATGTCCTGCTGTTGGGTCACAGATTGCTGCTGCTGCTGTACAACAGTCTGTTGTTGTTGCTGCTGCTGCTGCTGTTGCGTTTGAGCAATATTCTGTTGCTGAACCATCTGCTGTTGCTGCTGGGCTTGCTTCTGGGCCTGCTCAACCTGCTGTTGAAGGAACAGTTGGTACTGCAACTGTTGATTGAGCGCCTCTTGCTGTTTTTCTTGCTCTTGCTTGCGCTCTTTATCGATTTGAGTCAACTGCGCCTTGAGCAAACGGCCCACTGTCTTGGCGTCATCTTCGAAGATGATACCAGACTTGGCCTAAGGACAAATACGAAACCTCAGCAAGATATGCAAACATTTATTAGTTCAAAACACAAGGTTACAACAATACAAACTCTGATGCACAAGCTTCAAAATTTAGATTATAACAATTTACTTTAAAATAGAAAGTTTTGATGTATAAACCTTCAAAGCCTAAGGTTACAAACCAACATTTTTATTTATTAAATCCTCAAAAAAGAAACCAAAATATTGAAAAAATTGGTTTAGAATACAAACTCCGATGTGCAAGGCTCAAAGCATTCAGTTGTACGCCAATATTTTCTTGTTTACACTTTAAAAGTTAGGTTAGAAACCAACTTTTTCTATTTCCACTTCCATGATCCAATGAGTTTGCTACGTTTTTGTAAGTTGCAACTTACCATTTCCTCAGAAATGGTATCGTATCGATCAGATTCCAGGTCAAAGTCAAACTGGATAGCCTCGTTCTCCTTGTGTTTGTGTGTTCGTTTCTTGGGATCCAACACCCTCAACCGGAATACAATTTTCTTCTCCTCCTGAGACACAACTTCCACCCGCAAACCGCAATCCTCTTCAAAGAATGAATGCATCAACAGCTCCTTGACGCTTGGTCGATCTTCCCGCTTCGGTCGGATGCAATGTTCTATGACGTCTTTCACACCTGACGCTTCCACTTTGTCGAAGCTCGCAGGTTTTACACCCTAAATATAAATAAAAGAAACGAATATTAAAAAGGATATTTCAGAAAAAAATTTCTGCTAAACTTACCGAAATTACTTTTTTGTAGATTTGAGCAGGGCCCGTGCATTCAGAATAAGGATATTCATTGGTGGCCATCTCCAGCATGCACATTCCAAAAGCGTAAACATCTACACCTTCATCATAGTGCTCCTCGTACATCTCTGGAGCCATAAATTCAGGCGTTCCAATCACCTGAAGACAAACTAAGGTTAAATAACTTTGCAAAACAAAATGTTCAACACAGAAATGAAATTGGTAACACTGAAAATTTCAAAACTAAGATTGAAAATTAACATGTATAGTTCCTACTAGTGATGTGTGACAAATAGTAGGTATATAATACAAAACAGTGACATTTGATATCTTTTACTAGATATACGCCTAATATTATTCCAAAAAATTGAGGTTATATATCTAAAACTTGTCAAGGGATACCTAAAAGTGAGATTACGCATCGAACAGTGGGATTACCATATTCAATGAGAGAAATAATAAAGTTTCGTAGCAAAATATGAAATTAGATGCTTAAAATTATGTATCTATTGCCTAAAAATGAGATTATGTAACAAACAGTGAGATTATGCTTCTTAAATTTGATAAATAATTTCAAAAAGTGAGGTTACATGCAAAAAAATTAGATTTGGATACTAAAAACTCACTACATAATGCTTGAAAATGAGAATATGTAGTAAGTGAAGAGATTTTGCGTTTTAAATTTTAAAAATTATTTTAACAGTTGAGATTGATGTATTTTGATCGAGGCGTGAACCCATACGGTCGTGTAGATAGTAGTGCAGCGATTTAGCAAAGCCATTGTATTCGGTGATCGTTAAAATTACTTCAATTATCGTCAACACATATAGGAAATCGCTATCAGCTATTGAAGGTTTTTTTTTCCGCTCACCACGTGCGCCTTCGGGCGCGCGGTAGGCGCAACCAACAATTTCGTATTTACGCGAATTATCAGCAGACTTAGTAGCAAATAAACTAAATAAGAAAAGTGTTATCAGTTCAGCCAACAGAAAAATGGATCCAAAAAATGATCAAACCGACATATTAATGTCAGTAGACCAGCATATCGAACCGAACGTGAGGATAATCGAAAATGGAGATCTGTCGCAGAATTCTCAAGTTTCAGCCAGCAAACGTCCAAATGAGTCACCACCAACTCAAGTTAGTAATAAACGCTATATTTTTGATAATAGCGAACTGGTGAAATCAAACAAATACTATTTACCTAAACAAAAAGAAAAATGTCTGTTCGATAAAGAGGATTGCACCAAAGAAGTCAAACAGGTAAAAATTCCACCTATATTTATTCACGAAGCACTAAATTATCAACAGATGGTACAATATATCAAATCAAATATTAAAGGCGAATTTACTATAACAAATAAAAACTCGCAGGTTAAAGTGAATTTAACTAGCATAGATGATTTTCGATCTCTCACAGCTTACTTTGATGCACAAGGAAATGTTAATTATCACACTTACCAAAACCCAGAAGCATCTAATAAAATGTCTGTCATAATAAGAAACGTACCAGTTTGAATCACAAACGAAGAAATAAAACATGAACTGCTTGCCTAAAATTACACTGTAGTAAGCGTTACAAGATTACAAAATAAAGAAAAGCACCCAATACCAATCTGTGCAGTGATTCTAAATAAACAAGACAATGCAGATGCTACATACGACCTCAATTTTCTTTATTATTGTAAAGTAACAGTCGAACCAAGACGTAATGGAAAAGTTATACCGCAATGCACTCGTTGCCAGAGATACTCTCACACCAAAAACTACTGCAAGCTACCTCCAAGGTGTATCAAATGCCTAGGCGATCACCACTATTCCCAGTGCCTAAAAACTAAAGACGAAAAACCAAGATGTGTTAACTGTCATGGTGAACATACGGCAAACTATAAAGGCTGTGAGCATTACAAAAAGTTAACAGCTCATCGAAACAATGTTCATAGATACACAACCCCTTACTACAAATATGCAAATGCAGTTCGAAACGAACCTACTAACAATCAAAATAATGCCACCAATGACAAAAAAGCGAAACTACTACATTACTTGAACAAATACTTAATTCAATTTTACAAATCATCACACCCCATTTGGGGAAAATCAAAGAATTTATTTTAACTTTAATCCCCACTCTGTTACAAAATGCCAGTAAATAAAATTAACAAAACATACAGCAACCTAATCATCACTAATTGGAATGCAAATGGAATCATACGCCAACGCTCAATAGTTATCGCGTTTTTGGCAAGACATAACGTAGATGTCCTATGTGTTTCTGAAACACATCTTTTATCAAATCAAAAATTAAACATACCTGGATATAATGTGTTTAGAAAAGATAGAACAGGGAATACGGCATCGGGAGGTGTGGCGATAATCGCCAGAAGATCTATTAGTGCTTACCATTTCGAAACTCCAACAACATTAAACATAGAAACAACGGCAGTACTGCTCAAACTACTCAATGGAAAAAAACTGAAGATCATCTCTATATACAAGCAACCCAATAGAAAAACCGCAGCTAATGACCTTGAGAGCTTATTTGACAATAACATAGCAACTTTGGTGATAGGCGATCTAAATTGCAAAAACATAATCTGGGGCTGCAGAGCGAACAATCCCGATGGCGTAAAGCTACATGAACTGCTCACTAGGTATGGTATATTGATTACTGCGCCCTCCGAACCTACTTATATTCCCTATCGAATGAACCATCAGCCTGATATTCTGGATGTTATTCTACATAAAAATTTTACTAGTCCAATTACTCAGACTGTCTTACCCGAATTGGACTCGGATCACCTGCCGGTTATCCTGACATTTGATAACAAGCCCAAAATGGTTAACACAAAGCCGAGGTTAATTAATGGCAAAATTAATTGGAATATGTTCAGTGACGCATTACAACAAAACATTATATGTCCTAAGGCACTAAATAATAGGGATGACATCGATATAGCTGTACACTCAATAACGAAAGCAATAACAGATTCAGTCATAACCTCCCCAACTATACAAAAACCAAAACGAGTGACGGATTATATGAACCCACCTCCCAGCATTCAACATTTGATCAAGGAAAAGCACAAACTGCGAAGAGAGTGGATCAGAAGGAGAAACCCAACAACGAAATCGCACTTAAATTATCTGATTCGTAAAATTCAACGAGACCTAGAACAGCACAGAATAAATAGTTATCAGTCATATATTTGAGATCTCGAACCACAACACCCAACAATGTGGAGGGCAAGCAAGCGCATTTTGAAACAACATCATAACATACCTACTATCAAAATGGACAATAAAACGTATTCGGCCGATGAGGAAAAATGCTCAGTATTTAGCAATCATTTAGCTAGTACATTTACAACCACTAAAGAATCCAATAACGAAATCTATAACCGAACTATACATAAAGCGCTGCAGGAGACATTTCCTCGTCAATCTGGAGTAATTGTAGCCATCTCACCGAACGAAGTTAAAGATATAATAAATAAATTGCCATCAAAGAAAGCCCTGGGACACGGCTTAATTACAAATACCCTGTTAAAGAATTTACCCAAAAAGGCAATTGCATACATGGCCTCAGTGTTTAACTCATGCCTGAGAACTGGATACTTCCCTGATAAGTGGAAATACGCCCACATACTCTTGTTTCACAAACCAGGAAAGAAACCTCACGAGGTAACTGGATACAGACCCATAAGTCTCCGACCGACTATGGCCAAGGTATTTGAAAAAGCAATTTACAAGCGTCTACTAGAACATGCGAACATAAATAACCTTATTCCTAAATGCCAATTCGGATTTAAGAACAGTCATTCTACTGTGCATCAACTGAATCGGGTTACCGAAATCATTGAACAAGGTTTTGAACAAAAAAGTTACACTGCTGCTATCTTTCTCGACATCAAACAAGCCTTTGACAGAGTATGGCATAAAGGTCTACTATATAAGCTCATGCAATCGAAAGTGCCTAGTTATTTATTACGTATTATCAGTTCATTCATTGAAAATCGAACCTTCTCAGTGCTAATCAACTCTAGAACATCTGATATAAAGACAATTAACGCGGGAGTACCTCAGGGGTCAATACTGGGGCCCATATTATTTAATATTTATGTACACGACATTCCCGAACTGGAGGACACAGAATTAGCTATGTTCGCGGACGACACTGTTATCATTAGTCAAAATAGATGCATCGATACCGCTATCTCTAAACTCCAAAATACAGTAATCACTGTAGACAAATGGTTCGCTAAATAGAAACTGGAACTGAACGCCACTAAAACAGAAGCTAAAATTTTCTCATTGCGACGCAAAAACAAACCACACAAAATACGGTTAAAAAATCACGAAATCCCATGGAATAGTGATGATAGTGCCATAAAATATCTCGGAGTGTATTTGGATAACCGTCTCACATGGGGATATCATATAAATAAAAAAATAAACGAAGCTCATTCTAGACTTGCTCAGCTTTATCCAACAATAAACAGGAAGTCCCACCTAAAAGTTGAGTGCGGTCGGCTTATCTATTTATCTATTATATGACCGGTGCTAACTTACGGATGTCCCGTGTGGGGCTCTGCCAGCGAAACCCAATTAAAAAAACTGCAAACGTTTCAAAATAAGGTCTTGAGAATTGTTTTAAACCCGGAATGGTACATAAGAAACGATCAAATTAACCGTGAAACAGGAGTTCCCACCATTAAAAAGTCAATTAAGGAAATATGCAAGCGACATTTCTCAAATCTACACAAGTGTCCAGCGACCATCTGTTACCCAATAGGTCAACAAAAAATCCATACAAGACTGAAAAGAAAACTCCCCCAAGATATCTACTTATCAAGTGCAGATGACAGCAATTAAGCTATGAATGCTTGTAGTGAGGAGACATATTAAAAAACAGTTGAGATTATGCACAAACAATTTGGGCCGATAGGTTAGCCGAGGTGGGCGAAGCAAGGCACAACAGCGTCCAACTGGCGGGTTACTGTGTTGGTGCATAACCATGTTTGCCCTGCCTGCTAATATATGGTGTGTGTTTCTAAGGCCTTGCTACTGCTCTTGTGCAACCGTAAAATGAGGAGTGCCATTCATTTGATCCCCAATGTCCCAGTATCAAACACCAGGGAATAAAAAACATTTTCTGATCACTAGTGCAATTCAAATCTGGAAACCTTTAGACTACTACAGCCAAAGCCTGACTCTCTTACCATTGTGCCATTCCAGACAATGTGGCTAGATGTCTACAATTTGGCAAATAATTTCAAAACCTCGGGTTATATATGAAAAACTTAGATTAAATACCTACATGATATAATGCTTAAAAAGTGAGCTCCCAAATAATTTGAAAACCTGTAATTTAAATAACCTAAATAAAAAAAATCTAAAAGTATAGTTATGTATGTGTAAATGAAATTAAAGGTCTTAAATGTGGCAAACAATGCTGAAAAATAATGTTATGAAAGCAAAATTATATTCTAGCTTAGTCTAGACGTAATTATGCGTTAAATAGTAAAGTTAAACGTCTTCAATTTGACAAATGGTTTGATGTTACAGAGAAGTAATAAAAAGACAATTAAAACTCAACACACAAGGTTACAGTAAAAAGTACTTACAGATTTTGCAAAACTCCTGTTCTTCAAAGTTGCCAGACCTAAATCACCAATTTTAACAGATCCTGTAGTTCCCGTTATAAAAATATTATCACACTTCAAATCCCTATGTATAATGGGGGGCGACCGCGAATGCAGAAAGGCCAACCCCTTGAGAATCTGGCGGCACCACGACTTTAAGACCTTCGGATTAATTTTCTTAAACCTTCTTAGATATCTACAAACAAAACATTCGTTACATAGCAGCAAAGGTTATGCCTTACAACTTACGTCTTCAGTGTTCCACTCAGCATGAGTTCTGTCACCAAAACGATGTTCTTCTTTTTGTTGAGCGTCGACTCCCAGTAGTTATAAAAGCGCACGATGTTGGGATGCTGGAGTTTCTTCAACATCTCCGCTTCCTCGCGGAAACGCAGTCGCTCTGCTTTGTTGAGTTTCTTCTCCTGCAACTCACACCAGGCCACTGCAACTCCCGTTTGTGTGTCCAGACCACGATATACAGTCTTGAAAGAACCACGGCCGATCTGTGGAAAAACTCATAGTGAGGTTAGGAGTTCAACCATAACACTTTATGTCAACCTCGAGTAAGTGATTTAGAACATAAAACTCTTAAGAGCATAGATGACAAAAAAAATTGGTATTGAAATAAACAATTCTATGTAAGAGATCAAAGAGATGTTGCAGAAAGTGGCAAGAGACACCCTTGAAGAAGAAACAAACAACAGAAGCAAAATGGATGGACCGGGAATATGCAGGTCATCATAGAGAAAAAAGAATGGACAGCAAAATAGAAGGAAGAAAGGAGAAACAAAAAGAGATAATTTTTCATAAAGAAGTTGGAAAGCTCATGGACAATTTCAGTAAGAAAGCCGCAAGATCCTTTACCAACAAGTTAATAAAATAAAAAAGGGTGATCAACAAAATATGTCATGCTGTAAGCATAAGGAGAGAAATTTGATAGAAGAAACAGCAGAGGTGTTAAACAGATGGGTCAAATATTTTTCAATGATCAAAAAGAGGTAGGACCAGACATAGACATAAATGAATCAAGGAAAAGGCAGATAATTAAGGAACTAAAGAGACTGTCAAAGAATGAGAACTAACAAAATACCAGGCAAAGCTGGGATACAGGGGGAAATGCGACGGGAGGCAGATAATAGAAATAATGTACAACCTAATCCGAGATCTATAGCTAAAAGAAAAAATCCCTAAGGAATGGAGACAAGTTATAATAAACCTATTCTTCGTCTTCTTCTGTTTATACCTACAATAGAGAAGGCTTTGCGGGCCCTTTTTGCACGTATGCCGGCAGGAGGCTAGCCTAACCCGTCGAGCAGAGAAGAGAAGTTCCACTACAAGGTTTACGATTGTCAACGATGTTTGTATGACAACTGGGACAGACGGCTTTACGTACCCTCTGAAGCACGACCGGTTGCATATGCCATCATAATGGTCCACCCATCCAAGTACCTATTCTAAACAAGGTAAATCAGACATGGAGCAGAAGAATAAATCATGAAATATTTTACTCGCTAGGTGGGACAGATATAATGTCGGTGATAACAGTGCAGAGAGTGAGATGGCTGGGACATATAACGAGAATGCCGGATAACAGAACACCAAAAAAAATCTGTAAGAAATTTATTCACCGAAAAGAGAAGAGGATGACCAAGAGCAAAATGGCCAGATCAAGTCACTGAAGATCTACGAAGATTGGGGATAAGAAGAAATTGGAAACAACAATTGCTAGATAGGAAGGGATGGTAAAAAAGCCCAAAAACCCATTGGTCTAAACGGCCTACCATGCTATTTATACATAATATTGTGTATAAGTAAAATGTTAAAACATTTAGATTGAACCTTGAAACCAGGAAAAAACTGATACCCTACATGCTGGAAGCCAGGAAAAAAGGAGCAATAATGAGAGGAGACTGGCTGATAATAAATGGGGAAGAATGGAACGCAGAAGAACTTGAGGGGAATGAAGAAGTACAAACAGGAATTACAAAGACTGTAGCGGAGAACAAGGGGGGAAGGAAGAAGAGAGAAAGATCCACAGATGAAGAAAAATACCAAAGGAGTTACAAAATACGAGAACACGGAAATGATAAAAATCTAGTAACATTATTTTAATGGAATATTAGGTGTAGAAGCCACGCGCCCAGACAATGAAAACAAGAGAAATAATGAAAACACCACAAGAGAAAATCCTGAAGTAGAAGATATAACAAATTGCCCCACTGAAGAAGAGATTCGAAAAGAAATAAAAAGAACCCGCAACGGTAAAGTGACAGGGGAAGACAAAATAGCAGCAGAGCTATTAAATTATGGAGGGGAAACAATTCAAACACAAGTATGTAAACTTATCCAAGAAATATGGACACAGAACAAAATGCCGCTCGAATGGGATCAGGGGATAATATCTCCAATCCATAAAAAGGAAGATAGAGAAGAATGCAGAAACTATAGACCAATAAAGATTCTTAATACCAAATATAAAATCCTAGCAAACTGAAAGTCTACGCTGAAAAAATACTGGAGGACTATCAAAATGGTTTCATTGTCAGACCGGAGAAATCAATTGTAACTGCAATACACACTATAGAGCAAATTTACGAAAAATCCAAAGAATACAACACGGAACTACACGTGATTTTGATAGATTTCCGAAAAGTGTTCGACTCGATAAACTGTACTAAAGCGCTACAAGAATTAAGAATGTTGCGAGTCCCAGTGAAACTTGTAAAAATTCTGGAAATGACATTAAAAAATAATAAAGGCAAAGTAAGATTCCAAGGACTAATATCAGACGAATTTAGCATTAACAACGGAGTAAAGCAAGGAGACCCAATCTCCCCAACACTATTTAACCTAGTCCTTGAATCCATTTAAAGAAAAACAAACCTAAATAGAATATAATAGAAAATGGAATGCAAATAATAGCCTACGCCGACGACCAAGACTCCAAAAAAAAAATCTTAATAAGAGCAGTTGAGAAACTAGACACGGAGACACAAAAGTTCGGGTTATAAATAAAGGAAGACCAAACAAAATACATGAGAGTTACAAGTTACATAAACAAAAACCTGTAAATCCTATAAAAATAAAAAACTACAAGTTTGAAGAGGTATTACAAAACTTCAACTACTTAGAAGCAATGATAGGACAAACGGGAAAAGATAGAATAAAAGAAAGAATCCTAAAAGGATACCAAATATTTGGCATCAATAGAAACCTACTGAAGTCCAAAAGGATCAGCAAAAGAACAAAAATTCAAATACACAAGACCTTGATCAGACCAGTTACCTCTCCCACACTGGAAACAACAACCATGAATAAAAAGGAAGAAGATTTAAAAATAGCGGAAAGGAAGATAATGAGAACAATACTGGGGACCAGTCTTCACAAGAGATGGACAAAAAAGTACAAAAAATGTAGAAATAGAAAAACAATTAGATAGAGAAAATATATCTAGATATATAAAGGCAAGAAGACTAGAATGGCTGGGTCATATTATGCGAAGAAAAGCAACGGAAATAACAAAGAGAATAACAAACTGGACCCACCAAGGCCAAGAGCAAGAGGAAGACCAAAAAGTAGATGGTGGAATCAGGTGGAAGAAGATATAAAAACATTGAAAATTGAAGACTGGAAAGTACAATGCAAGGAAAGGAAAAAAAAAAGGAAAAAAAAATACAAAAAAAACCAGGACAAACATAGATTTGTAAAACATCGGTACACGTGGGGAGTAATCCACCTCTTTGATGATGATATGTAAAATGTTAAACGTTTACGTTGAACCTTGAAATTACATTAAAAAAAATATATTTGAATGTCCAATCTTCACAATTTAAGGTTAGAACAAACAATTTCGTGTACAAACAGCTGAAAGTTGTGCTTAAAAACATTTTAAATTGTAAAACTAAAACCAAAGTAGGTTAGAATACATTTTCTGATGTGCCAACTCTAAAAATTTGGATTAAATCATACGGTTCCATAAACGCATACAAAATTGCAACAGAACACTTATTTTAGGTTAAAAAAACGACACTTCGTATATAAAACTCCAGCAGTAACGTTAAAACCAAACGTTTAGTAGGTAAATCCCTAGAAGTTGGGTTAGAACAGGCCACACAATTCATAAAGTTAGGTTATAATATCATTTTTAATATGTACAGCTTGCCGGATTTAACCTTGCTTGTGAGTGACCATTGCGCACTACCACGAAATTGGTGGGGGAACCCTGGAGCTCATTTGCATCGTGTGTTTGTAGCAGTCAACATCGCTGTACACTCCAGTTAAAAGTGCGTGCAATGGAGTTTCAATCTAAAATTAAAGCAGGGAAGCGTACACGCGTTTCTTTTACTGAGTGTCCCGGATGCTAACTGCTCATATGCATTGTATTCCTCTCTGTTCCTCCTAGTGCCCACTCTTTCTCACGCCGCGCAGCTCCCACTAGCAAGGTTATAACCGGCAAGCTGCAACCGTGTTTAAAAAGTTAAAAATAAACAAATTTCAGACTAAAATTCGGTTAAAATACGTACTTTAACATATTACCACCATAAATTAAGACTGACAGATAATATTTTGAGTAACAACCGTACAATTTAAATTAAAAAAAAAACATTTTAGTTTAAAAGCTGAACAAAGTGACCGACATTAAAAAGTGAGGTTAGAACACAAATACATACCTCCTCCTCATACTTAAAAAAGCGGCCGCATGGACTGACAGCGATGGGCTTGTAAACATCGTCATCATCTTCAACTGCATAGTCCTTTGCTTTTGATGGTTCAAACACAATCACATCCGTGATCAAATCCGGATTATTTTCGTTTATCTCAACGTTCTGATGCAGGACGTCAATATTTTGGTCAGTAATTTCTACCATCGCATCCGTGTTGATCTTGCTGAAGAGTGCCTTCGGGAGGTTGTATTTCGCATCGTAGGGCACCAACTGAAGCTCGCTCGCCGGGTAATCCGAATCATCATCCGCATTCAGGTCCATTTCAATGGGAATGCAATGCGTTACTCCGCCGTGCTTTACGGACTTGTCTTTCTTCTTCTTTGGCCGGACTTTATCTACAATTTCCTCAACATTGTCGGTAATCTCAGTCAAAATGGCGCCAGCTGCCAGCTCCGAGTCGGGGATGTCGGAGCACGAGTCATGGTACTCCTCGTAGTCCTCCACGAAATTCCTAGCAGTTAACAAATCTGTCGAGGGAGTGCGAGACAGGCTCGGTATCTTTATGATGGGGATACTTGGGTCTGTTGTGTCGCACCGGATGCAGCTCTTGGTCATGTCTTCAAGACTCCTTGGTTTGTTTTTCAATTTCAGGTACTGTAAGTATGCAGACCGTTGTCGGGCGTCCTGGTTCAACCCTGTGCCTTTGAGCCGTGTGTCAATTTGGTTCACGATGTTGGTGGCTGACTCGAGAATCTCCGTGACGAGCTCTGAGACAGCTGGCTTGAGCTCCTGTTCGGAGAC
The DNA here is from genome assembly GCA_014611495.1 of Limonius californicus. Classification (NCBI taxonomy): domain Eukaryota; kingdom Metazoa; phylum Arthropoda; class Insecta; order Coleoptera; family Elateridae; genus Limonius; species Limonius californicus. Next base: position 28,916 of record JABXWE010012045.1, read on the forward strand.
CATCTTCGGCTCGATGAGTTTTTCAGAGATTTTTACTTTTGGTTTGAGAGTTTTTATGCTGTCTGGACTTGATTCCGTGGTGGAGCCTTTTGAGGACCCGGCTATCAAGGAAAAAAATAGATTAATTAAAACAAACAATAAATATCACAAACATAAGAAATGTTTAGCATAATAACAACTATCTAACCTCGAAATATATCTTCAAAAATAAAAACAAATGAAACTAAAGTAATACTTAAAACACATTGAATATATTACATACTTTGATAATCTATTACAATACAAATTTACAGAAAAAAAAAAGATATAATTATACAAATTAAAGTCAGAGGCAATACCTTCAATATAATGAAAAAAAATTGTTAAACTCTAACAACATAACCTCACTCATATTAAAGAATTGAAGATGGATCATCAAATTAAATTTTAAGAAACAGTAGAATGTGATAACCCGATTTTCAATTTGAATTCAGGAAACAAACCCTGAACTAAGTAAATTAATGTTGATAACTTTACTTAAAATAAATATAACAATAATGGTTTTGATCAGCCAACCTCAATATTAAATTTACGTAACAATAAGAGTTAAATTTTTTTAATTTAAACTAATCTAAATATAAAAAAGCAACAGTCTATCAACTTTTGATACTTTATAATATCGGTGAATTAAGAAAACAATAATTTTGCACCGTAACGTAAAAGTTTAATATGAAATACAGACAACGGCGTAATTTAAGAAATACATTTTGGTTTAATCCAACTTTAAATTTATGTAAGACAGTAAGACATCAAAATCTTTACAACTTAACCTAACCTTATTGAGAAATAAAAATTGCCAACCAGCAGCTAACAAAAATAGCTGAACCTAACCTAACTTTATTGACAAATAAAAATTGCCAACCAGCAGCTAACAAAAATAGCTGAACCTAACCTAACTTTATTGAGAAATAAAAATTGCCAACCAGCAGCTAACAAAAATAGCTGAACCTAACCTAACTTTATTGACAAATAAAAATTGCCAACCAGCAGCTAACAAAAATAGCTGAACCTAACCTAACTTTATTGACAAATAAAAATTGCCAACCAGCAGCTAACAAAAATAGCTGAACCTAACCTAACTTTATTGACAAATAAAAATTTCCAACCAGCAGCTAACAAAAATAGCTGAACCTAACTTTATTGACAAATAAAAATCTACTTTGAAACTTAATCTCAAATTTTAATTCACGCTTTGAAAACTCATAATTTTAATGACAAACCTCAAAATTCATCTTCAAAAAAGCACTCACCAATACTTTTTCCATCCGATTCCCGAAAGAGCGTCAGCCCAGCATCTTCAAAGATCTGAACGTTATCAAAGCTCTTGCGGAACACGGCCAGTTTCTCGATAATATCCAACTTGTCGTCCAAAATGGACGAACAGCTCTTCGTCCGGGTCTTCTTGTCCTGCTTCTTGTCTTTTCCATTCTTCTCTTCGTCTGATATCTTTGTCCAGGTGTATCTGTTACTGCTGGTCGTCATAGACACAATGGTGGTTGTCACGTCATCCGTTGTGAGCGTCTTCACGGTCGTGATGACCTCGTGCTTTGGTAACGACATTGCTAAATCAGTGCTGCTGGCCTCGGCCGAGTCTGTCGAAAAATCAGTACTTCTCGAAGGCATTTTCTTCTCTTTTTTGGTACGTTTCTTGGCGCTCTTGTGTTTGGCTTTGCCCGCAGAGGAGCCCCTCAGATACCCGTCTTCGGGCGACCTCTGCACGTTGGTCGAACTTGGCGGTGTGTAGGAGCTGTCGTCGATGGTAACATATCCCTTGCTGGTGGGCTTGGTCGAGCTCACGGCTCCGCCGGGCGTCTCAAGCTGGTCGATGTATTCAATGCCTTCGAGCTTGCTATATAGGTTAGGCGTTTCCTTAGGTGTGTTGCAGTCTTGGGTTTCATCAGTTCTTTCATTTTCTTGTTTCAGTTGCGGTGGTGAGTTTTGTTCCTTCGGTTGTGGGTTAGTAGTGGGGTTGGACTTGTTGCTTTTCTGCAATAAAAATGCAGCAAGGAATAAAATTTACTACTGTTGCTGTTAATGTAAAGGCAACTACAAATATAATGTAAATTAATAGAAACAAAATTTCCATAAAAACAAATAAAAACAAAATATAATAATTCTAAGAAAAACAAAAAAAAAGTAATTTAACAGAAACAAAAACATAATATATAACAAAAGAAAAACAAAAGACAACCTAATACGCGCAAATGACATCTAACTGAAAGCAAGAAAATATGGTTTCACCCTATACAGAGAAAAACGTTTCTCTCAGAACTAATAAAAACAAAATAGCACAAAATTAAAAGAAAAGGTACAGAACCTAATGAAAACAAAACCCAATTAACTAAATACAAACGATATAACTTAGCATACATTTAAAAAAATTAACCATATAAAACCAAAAACCAACAGAAAACAAAAATATGCAAACAAATACAAATAAAGAATACCCAAATGTTAAAAAAACCTAATTAAAGCAGAAGACCTAGTAAAATTAAATAATAACCCATACAAAGAAAAAACAATACTGTTCGTTCGTTAACAGCCTTTCATCCCACTGTTGGACACACGGCTCTTCGCTGTCACGTGCTTTTTCTCAGCACTAAGATAGAAAGAACCACAGTTTAACATCGAAATTAACAACAGAAAATCCAGAAAGAATTTGGCATCAGAACCCCATGGTTGCCAACCGGATTGGGAACTATGTGTGGTGGGTTGCAGCACCAGGCTTTTATTATCTGCAATATTCCAACGTTTTATCCAAAAAGCAACAAAATAAATATTCCCACAAAATTTAATAAATGAACTTATACAATTGTAATTAACATTTTCGGGTTAGCTATAACCCATCTTCGGACCAAAACAACATTAGCACAACGTACTTAAAAAATTAATATCAAAGGTTATAACCAAAAAGGTTACAGAGCATGCTACGTTAAATTAACCAACATTATAACAAACCAAAACCGCAACGCCGGCAAGTCAATAATAAATAAAAATAATTACGTGGAACGTCAGAATAACATGTTAAAATTCATATTTGAATTTAAATTTGAGATAACTCCAAATAAGGGGCGACATGAAAACAGATTTAAAATAATTAAACAACCTAGCGAACCATATCAAAGAACACACAGGAAATGAATTCATTCAGACCCAACTTTAAAAAAGGACTTAACCTAAAAGATAAACCTAACCTAAAGAAATTGACCTAACCTAAAAAAAATAGAGCTAACCTAAAAAATAGACCTAACCTAAAATAATAGACCTAACCTCAAAATAGACCTAACCTAAAAAAATAAACCTAACCTAAAGAAAAACCGATCTAAACTAAAAAGGACCAGACTTAATATAGAACAAACCCTACTCTTAAAAAAACGGCCTAACTAGAGAAGAGATTCATTTTCAACCTTAAAAAATAGATGTCACTCATTAGTTCTAATATGATTGCAAAAACAAAATGTAGATTTAAAAAAAAAAGCCTTAAAGTATCCTAAAATCACCACTAATTTAACCTCACATAATACAGTCCCAAACTAATTTACGTAAAACCAAAAAAAAAGACTATACCACTGAATTATCTAGCACAATATTAAAATATAAAAACTTACATCTAAATTCTGTGAAGGGGAGGAGGGGCCTGAGCTGAGCTCAAGAGCCACGTCCTCCCCTGTTTCGCATGACTTGCTGGAAGCAGTGGATTGTGTCCTGCGATAAGGGGTGCCCCTAGTGGACTGCTCCGTTACTGACTTCCGGGTAGCATTTTTGCCGTTGCCGCGAAAGCTGCCTTTGCTGCCACCACTACCGCCACTACCCTTGCGTGGAATTGTCGGACTAGAATCTCTGCAACGCAACCTAACCTTAAAATGCGTTGGCGAGCAACTAGCACACCACTTACACTCCTTGCTCAAATTTCGGGCAAGACTGCCCCGTCTTTCCGTGCTTCTCGGGATAGCACGCCGTACAACGCTTAGCCCTCACTTTCCCCAGTCCATCTGCCACCTTGGGGCATAACTCGTATGGCACAAACGTGGGAAATCGGCCTCGCTTTTCAAATTCCAGTATGAATCGACACCGTGAGGATTTTTATGGTATAAAAAAATAACTTAAGTGTAAAAGCACCAACTCGCGTATACGATTAATTTATAAATATTTTCCTATTATTAGATTTAATTAAATTTCTATGTTTACGGTTAAACGAACTACTTAGTATCACAAATAGAATCTCTCGATATTTTTCTCTCGATTATGATTATTTTTAACAACATCTTGCAAAGGTATTTGTTGAGAGTGAATCAGTTTCTTGCTGCCACAACACCCACTTATTAGTTATGGAGTACCTGGAACAGAAAACAGCGCAGAATTAACCAACATAACCTCTGATCCCTCGGGTAGTGCTAAGCGTACGCCACTGGTTCGACATGTCAAAAAAAAATCGACAAGACCAGTTTTTTTTTACACACAATAAGAGCAAAACCACTTGAAAGGCATGCAAACGGGTACGAAACGGCACAAACCACGATTATTCCCTCAACACCAGCCAAATAAACACAAAAATTGCTTAACATTAGCACTTTCAGAGCACATACTTGCGACGCAGAATGATAACTTTTAACGAAAAATACTTGGAAATATCATCGAGACAGGCATGTGAATGCCAGAACATGACTCCCAACTGATCGGTGCCGAGCTTCAAACACCGATTTTGGTCAAAAACGATCCAAAAACACCAAAAACTTACAATTTTTCAGTAAAAATGACAACACCCTTCAGTGACGACGTTTAACTTGCAGGGTTTGCCGTTAGATGCGAACGTGTCAAAACAAATAGGGGTTTTCAGTGCTACCAAAAAACTTCAACTCAACTCCTCTAATTCCTAATATCTTGAAAACGAAAAGTTCCCAGATTTAGCCTAGCTACAAACTAATAATTACTTCAGTTATTATTGGAAATATTTCTGCTGCTTCGACTTTGAAATTGACATCAGCTAATAACAACGTTATAACATTACCAGCGTGGGACATAGTACTTGTAACCACTGTCTATTCTACAGGGTACTTCATTTATGAACTACTACCGAATCAAACACGTTTTTTAATAGAATATCCCGTATTTGCGCTTTTTAGAATTCTTTTTCGATGCCCCATTCAAATAATGGAAGTTATATGAGTACAAATCTAATCGTTTCTTTATCATTACATATTTAACATATATTGTTTGGTTTAGACAAATACTTAAGAACATTTGCAACCGCCGTATTCTAATAAATAGAGATAATTGGTTCTAATTCACTAAAAAAGATTATTGACCTTTAGTCGAACAGAATGGAACTTGATGGCCTAAATATCTGGTATTTAATTTTGAACTTGGAAAGTTCATTAAATAAGTTATGTTTTCTATTTATTTATTCTCATGCTACGCGAACTTATTCTAGGCTCATAAAATATAAAAAAGTGACAAATTAATCTAAACTAGATAACTATAGACAATTTGCTTAAAATGTTGGGCCACCTAGTATATATTGTAGAATCACAACCATACAAGTCATACCAATGGTTTAGTCATAGCAAAATTATTCAAAAACATCATGATAAATAAAAATATTCTAAAACTAATAATTTAAAAATAAATATTAGCAAAGTCGCAAACCATAAACACCTAACCACACTTTTTTTTTCAAATTTTAGTAAGTGTAATCTCAAACATGCCCGTTTAATAAGCTTGTTGAAATGCAGTAAAGTGGAATATGGCAGCTTTTAAATTGGGCAATGACCAGTGCAACAACCCCAGAGCCTAACAATGACACCTCAACCACTGCGGTGCCAACAGCGAATATCCACCCAGTATTAAAGCAAGACTTGAAATTCCTAATAATACCGTTAATCGTGATTCTTCTCGTCATGATCCTCTCTGCCTTGGTAAGTTCTGAGTGTTTCTACACATAGTTGGAAGTTAACAAGAAGATTTTCAGGTATATCTGATGGCTAAGCGAAGGCGACTTGAATTAGTGCGAGAAAACCTTATGCACTTGTATGAGTTCGATTCGAATGAGAACGAATGGGAGACGCCATTATTAAACAGCGAGGAGAGTTACAATTCATACAAGGATTACAGTTCAACGGTTTTGTAAATTAAAGGTGTAAATAGCGTGGTTGAATAATATTAAAGTCAAACGTGTGATATACCATGTAATTTATAAATTATAAAGATGTCTATTTATTTATAAATAAAATGTAAGTGTGTTTGTTTTACGCGGTTTAAATAATTTCAAATTGAGTGGGTACTTACATTACACTAGGAAGAAAACGTACAGGTTTTTATTGAACTTCACTTACGGACAGATGATATTTGTGCAAACATCTGTATCAGCCACAGAGTGATACAAACTGGATGTAATGTGATATCCATATTTATTTATAGAATCTGAATCTACATGCTACTGCAAATATTGAAGAAAAGAGGAATTACTTAGACAGGGTCGGCTTGAAAAAGAAATTAGCTAATACCACAATTTCTGAATGTGTAATTGTTTCTATTTACTATACAGCGTGATTCTAAACATGTGCGAAAAACTGTAACCACTTGTAGCTGAGGCTTATTAATACCCCTAGATCACTTAATATTTTTTTGTAATTCAACATCATTACATATACAATTTTTTTACATCAATTCACTAAAATGTAGGTACATAACTTTGTTGTTTCTTGTCCGATTTTGATACACTTCATTGTTTTGGAAAGCTAACTGAAAATAAATTATTTGCGTAAATGTTTTACGTATTTTTATGAATCATAATTTCTACCGGTTTTTAGCTGATAATTTTTATGATCACTGTCGCTACAAAAATTAAGTACCTATTCTAAAAAACAAAGCAGCTTTCGCGTTCCTGGTGTGTATTTGGAAAGATCAAATTTTCATTGTTTTAGATTTTAGTTCTAAAACCCTTTTCTACAATCTAATATATAAAAACAGAAAATAAAAGTGACCAATATTGATACATTTTGAAATGTAAAAAATATTCCAAGTAAAATAAAAGAACTTGCAAAGTTGCTTAAACTTATCTGTTGTTGAGACATTTAGGATAATCCCATGCCTTTCTGGGATTACGACATTTTACCGAATGTCCAAAACGCCGACGAGGCCCATAATACCAACTGCTGTTCGAAGACGATTTTGACGACTAAGGCCAAAACGCCGATTAGTGTTAAACGACGCCTCAGAAATTGACTTAGCGTCAAAACTGAACACAGCCGAACCTTGCGTGTCCATTCATATTACTGTTTCGTAATGAACACTTCTCAAATCAGGCCAAAACGCCGACCATGTCTGAAACGTCGAACTCTCCTAACGGGCACTTATAGTCGACCGCAACCAAAACCGCGATATACGTAATCGTGTATATTTTAATAATGTGCATTCACATTCAAATTGTCTGGTAGGATAGAAGAAAAACATTAATACGTTTTCAGTGTCAAATGTCTAGGATAACGCACTACTTTTAAGATGTGGAAAATCTAAAATAATTCCCATATAGTTAAATTAAATAAATATGCCGTTAATAGGAAGGTTTCAAATAATCAGTGGCGGCTCGTGAGTTAAGAAAGAGGGTGGGCACAAGAAAAAACTTACATATTTTTTGTACATAAAATCCATTCTCCTATTTTTCATGCTGGAAAAGACGTCTATGAGTAGTTTCATCGGCCTCCAAAGCAATGAAATTTGCAGATTTAATTTCTTTTAATATTTCCTGCTTGTAAATTTGCAACATTGCATCTAGCAATTCGTTCTGAATAGTTTTTGAGACGCCTTTAAACACTTGTGAACCTTTCATATGTATTGCAAGCACAGAGTCTAGTTCGGCAGCAAAGTTGATTAACCCTGCATAAATTCCTAGATTTTATGACCTTAATGTCTCATCGTGACCTCGCAACGCCAGTTCAAAGGCGCCGCAAAATTTAATACACATAATTAACCGGCGCAAAATATGACGATTTTTTTCCACGTCTTCGTTGTACTTAATTTTATGTCGCAAATAAGCACACTCCAATTGTTCAAGGATGTCCACTTTGCCTAAAACACTAAAATCCATGCACGCATTCATGTGAGAAACGGAAGATTTGTGTTTCTTTGCCCTCTCTGCAATGTGTTTTAAATCATTCACCCCTTGTTTATTCCACGCACTAACCTCTTTGTTAAAAATTAAGCACATAAAACAAAACAGTTTATTTGTTACCTACTGAACATCCGCACATACAATCGTATTTTTCATAGATATTCTTGTTGAATATTCTATTCATCTATTGTACGTTCGGGTTTTACTTGTCGAACCGTAGTTTATCTGAAGATCAGGAATAGGCCTTCCTTTCTTCTTAATTAAATGTTTTTCCTCAAATGATAGCGGGTTTTTTTAAAAGATTTTGCACACAATTAACTTCCATCATTGAAAACGTCACTTTCGTCTTTGAATTCACACGCGCGATTGCGCGAAAACACAAAACACTGCGCTCGAAATACAAACGTTGACTGCAAATGGGGAACAAAACGCTCGGTGCCCTATTCGCCTGATATATCACGTATAGCGAAGATAACAAATTGGCAACCGAATCTTGTTCTACATAGGTACAAATCAGACCGTTCCCCGGAAAATAGTTTTGAGCGCGTTAGCCGTGCCCGTGGTGCGGAAGGAAAATTTGATACCATCGTTAAAATAATGAAATTAAAATAATGCATTGAATTAGATGCGAATTTCTTTCTGTGTTTATCTTGGTGGTTGGGTGGGCACGTGCC
>JABXWE010012046.1:0-41411 GCA_014611495.1 Limonius californicus
AGCAGGAGCAGAAGCAGAAGCAGAAGCAGAAGCAAAAACACAAGCAGAAGCTGAAGCAGAAGCAGAAGCAAATGCAAAAGTAAAAGCAGAAGCAGAAGGAAAATGAGAAGTAGAAGGAGAAAAAGAAGAAGAAGAAAAGAAGAAACAAATTTATGTCTACCCCAAACTGATCTTACTTTTTAAATACGTTTTTTGTAAATATTCACGGTAACGGTCATTTACAGCAGTCATTCTTATATGGTTTAAGTGAAGATATAGTAATTTCGTATTTTATTTAATAGATTTTTATAGTCAGGCAGGTTTGAAGTTTTTCGAAACTATACTTTAATTGCTGGATAAGTTTATATTATTGGTACCCAGGCCATACTAAATTGATGGTTTCAAAGTGTTGCTCCTGTCTAGGGACTAAAATGTTCTAAGTGTTTTCCTAAGTATATACATATATTAAATAAATAGGTAATTTCAAATGGTATCGAAATTTTTGGAAATATTCATTGAAGATAATTAAGGTAAGTTTGTGTACATTTAATTTATTATTATAGACACAGTCAAACACTAAAGAAATTCAATAAATATAAATATTATCAGTCCGTGACTATTCTACATCCACGAGTTTCTTAACAATTATGCCTAAGATATTTTTAAAAATGAAACCAATTGTTGGCTTCAATGTATAAATAACTTTCAGTATACAATTAAGCCAAGAACTCTGGCAATAGTTTATAAAACTAACCTCCATCTGCAAATATAAACGAAACTTTAAAGCCACATTTACTTGCACAACTGAGGCAAACTATTTAAGCCGGTAGAAAGATAATCGTGAATGTCCTATAGGCAAAAGGTATAAATATTACAGTTTTGTCTTACCTGGAATTTCGGGTAGGTGTGGTTGTTTGGACATCCATGCTCTTATATTCTCTATATCTTGGAGTAGCGTTTCACTTGTTCTTCCGTGTGTCTTTAATATTGCGGATCTATCAGATTCGCTCCATTGCAGAACTGATATACGCGACATCTTTGATAAACGTTAAGTAAGGTGAAACTTGTTGCAGATAAGAGATACCGCAATGTAGATTGCGTAATTATTTATGCCGATTGCTACGTCAGTGTATATAAAGTGAATTAGGAGTGCTTCCAAACCAGACCAACAACTTTTATGTATATCTCAATTTAACCTGTTATTCTCCTTCTAATTAGCAAACGTTTCGATTCTCCAAAGCTATGGAAAGACAACCAGCTCATTAGGAACCTGATTATTTATATCATTATCTGTTATTAAAAACCTGTACCTGACATTGAAATTGTTTTCCTTTTATCGACAATATTAAAAAGTGAAATAGTTTTTTGTATTATTTATAATTCTTCCTTTTTTGAGTATAAGCAGCTTTAATGGCTGAATTATATAATATTCATTTTATTTTTAATAAGCTAACTTGATTTTTGAGAAACCTTAAATGAACTAATATATTATATAATTTTGAATAGAAATATTGATAAATGAGGTTGGGCCGCTAAATATTTGTTACACAACTGTTTTTCTTCCTACTTTTATAACCTATATACAGGGCGGTCTACCCAGAATCAAACAGACGTGTGGTATGAGACTAAAGCTCAGTTCATTGAAAAACGTCCGAACACGTCAAATTAATCTGCCAGGAGAACATGCCAAAATTAGGTTTACTTTCACTATAAAAGTTTTAAATGGCTGGGGATATTAAAGGACTAAATGTGCTTTAAAGTAGCTTTTTTTTTCGAGTATTAGTTGCCGCGGAAACACACTCAAAAATTAAGGGAAGTAAATGTTCGAAATGTGTACCACCACCATAAAGCTTCTTTTCAAAATGTCCTCTCACTTTCTAAAGTATTGATGGAGTAGTGGGTTGGGTTGTGTAAAATTTTCCTCTCTAAATGACCCAACCAAAATAAATGTAGCACAGATAAATCTAGCGACCTTGCGGGTCATCCAATAGCGCCTCTTCTTCCAATCCATTGACACAGCCACTTTCGATCCAAATACTGCCGCACAACCAGCCCATAAAGCTGAAAAATTCCATCCTGTTGTAACATGAAATGATCTTCAAGGTAATGATCACCATTCTCTATAATATCTGTTAACATTGAATCAATGTTGTCTTGTAACAATTCCAAGTAGAATTGTCTAGTCAAAGTACCAGGTAAGAAAAGAAAACCCATCGACGAGCACCAAATATGTCGACCCAAACATTTAATTTTTCGGGGTGTTGAGTATGTATTTGGTGAAATATCTTCATATTAAAATCTGACCAACAGCGACAATTATAAAATGTAAAATTTGAACAGACGTTAAAAAGCAAATTTGAATTATTTGTCGCCCGTTCACTCATAGTCTCACAAAATAGCAAACACCGGTCAAAGTAGTGTTCATTGAGTTTCTGTAGCAAATTAATCGTGTAGAGATAGAACTGGAGGTGATGTACAATTTTTTCAACATTGGTTCGATTAATACCCGCTACAATAGCCATTTGCCTTGTACCCAACGTGGGATCGACAACAGCGTGGTCCAGAACACGCGACTTCGACCGCTTTATTTCTTACTGAATTTTGAACATTTCCCTAATTACTTGCAACAGACCCAAAGTATTCTTACTAACTAAAAAACATACGTCCGACTCACGTGCTTATCTGCATGGCGTTGGGTGAACAATGCGGCGCTTCTGCTACGACATTCATTGCTTCCGAAGAAAAATGCAATTATGGCAACTCTTTCTGAAATCGAATAAACCATTTTAAATGTTCAAAAGAAAAAATGACAACAAAATAGGGCGTGCCGATGACGTAAAAAATATAGTAAAATATTTACACTAAGGTATGGTCAAGCAATTCTATCTAATCATTCCAAAAATGTTCCAGAACGTTTACTACTATGGAACTGCATTTCCGCGGTAACTAATGCCCGGAATCCGAAAATGGAAATACTACCGAAAGGAAGCAAATCAATAGGGCTTTTAAATAGTATGTATTTTTATACCCCTTGCTAGTTACAATTTTTAGGGGTAAGTCATCCCAATTTTGGGATAAAGATAAGTGAAGAAAAATAATCATATGCCCCCCTTGAAAATTAAATTGAGTTTGAGAGTTTTTCGAAAAATTGGGGTTTAGTGCCACAGAATACGCCTCTTAGGTTTTGGGAGCCAATATTATGTATGTATATATATATATATATATATAATGCTGTGATATAGTATCCCTAATTTAGATAACCTAGCTTAAACCTATGTCATGCTACAAATCTCAGAAATGGATTACTGAGGTCAAGCTTAGGCTTGATTTTCTTTCTGATTTCATCACTTCTGATGTGTACGTTGGCTTTGCGAAGCTGCTTGGTGTTGAAGCTTTCAGACGGCAAGCTAGTTTGGTCCTGATTTTCATTTATATAAAGGTTTTGGAAGCATTTGCAAATCCTATTTACGATTTCTTATATGTAAGCAATGTAAATTAAAAACTATTGTAATATCTATCGGCATATGTCATCAAATAAGTATTTTTGTGAAAGTTGTACTTGTCCTGTGGGAAATTGTTAAAACTATTTAGTGTTTGTATGTGTTAAGAATACTTTTATATAATTTTAATTACACTGATTTATCTTAGAAAAATTAGGAAACCTTTAGTGACAATAAATATTAGTTTCTTAGTTTCAAATAGTAGATTGCCCTTGTGCGAAGTAAAAATGTACACGAAATTTCCAACATTAAAGTTTTAAAGTCATATTTTATGTTTTTTGAAATCTAGGAAGGTTATATTAAATATTAAGGTGTAATTAAATTTTGTAATTTTCTTCTTTCTCCTTACTGGCTGAAAAAGTTAGGACATTTGCTACAGTTACGTTTGTATTGACACGTTCTTTAGGTAGCTCATTTTTCTTTTTGTTGCTTAGCAACAAATGTAAAAAAGTTGAAGTTACGGATCTTGGGTGTTTTAAAAGTGGCGATTTTAGTTTAATTGCCAGAGAAGGCACGTTTAGCTACTCGGAAAATATTGCTAATTTGCATTTTGTTTTATTGTTCATACTAATAAAACCAGTTTTAATTATAGTTGGTGAATCGGCGTTGTGTTTTTTGATCTTACCTGTGGCTCGAAGGTGGATTTTATTAACATAATTATCGAGCCAAGGTTAAAGGTAATAATCCCTCAACTGGTTGGGTCGACGACATCTGTCTCGCGACATTATTCTATTTTAACTTCAAATGACGTTTATAACTCTCATTATGTGGTGAAATGTAAAACTATCTAGAAGTGAAAGAAAAGTTTACTACATTTTAATTAATTTTTCTTCAGTGGAACTTATGTACAATTGAACTTCATCTGTAATTATTGAAACTTTTTAACATCTGCTTGACATCAAGAGGTTATAATTTTGACAAGTGGTGTGAGTCTTGAATTACCCCTAAGGTTTTGAACTTTCACATCAAAAATAATGTTAAATAAATTTCAGAAGTCTGTTACTTATCTGCGAGTACGTACACATCGTTGAGATCACTAAATTTTCAAGGAATCATATGATCCTGCTACAAGTGTCTATTCAACCCAATTGAATAATAAACAACGAGGACTGCACCGGCAGCCGTTAGTTCAAGTACTATAGTGTCAAGACTCGCTAATGTCCAATGGCCTCATAATGGGATAAGGTAGACAACTCGATGAATAAAGCTACAGTCGAATCTTACATTTTGTGGGATTCGACTGTGGTTTTATTCATCGAGGTATAGTATCAAGGTTAATTCCGAAAAGTGTGTTGATTGTTTAAACTTTAATAATTTCTTTCTTGTGTCATGGTTAATTATTTGATAAATTGTTGAAAGAGGAAGCTCGTATAAATTGGCAATATTTAAATTAATTTAATTTATGTAAATTATTTTATTATAGCTCATGTTTCCACCTTCCATTATATTATATATTTATGTTGTGGTGAAAAATATCAAGACCAAACAGGACGAAGTTTAAAATTACAGCATTAACCTGAGCTAAGAATAATTATTGTTGTCAAGATCACCCTATTTGTTGTTTCAACAATGCATATATAATTTTAAAGGTAATTTTAGTAATGCACGTTATTTTTAATAAGGCGACATTTACTTTTGGCCCACCACACTGGTTAGGAAATTAATATGAAATTTATTCGTCCAATAATATGTAAATTAAATTTTAAGATTAGAGCACAGCAATAATTTTTGCTGTAAAGTAAGGAACATCGATGCTGCAGCCTTAAATAATAACTTCACGAAAAAAAGATTCTAACAAAAGTTTCCTATCAAGTTTTGCCATAATTTGGCGTTTTTCATTTTTTCCATTGTCATATGTTTTACCTATGACGTCATCGACATTTTTGCTAAATAGCAAGCTATACTTTTTATGGGCCTACCAGTTAGTGCTTCTTATTTTCTATACAACCGTGTAAAAATATGATACGTTGGCATAATAAAAATTTTAAGAACAATCACGATAAACGTTTATTTTTGTCACTGGCAACATTTTTCATCAGGTACACTTATTGCAAGATAAACAAAAGGCAATAGCAGATCCACAAATTAGCAAAATAGTTTCAAATCATATTTAACGTCAATTTAAGAGAGCAAATGTTGAAACTGTTCGCCATTCACTGTCTGACAGTCGGCAATCCTCGAACTGTATTTTGAACTGTACCAGGTGATATTGCTCGTATATGCTCGCGGATACGAATTTTTAGATTTTCTAAATTGTCTGGTCTGTTTGTATACACTGTACTTTTAAGATGGCCCATAAAAGGAAGTCAAGCGGCTTTAGATTCGGAGATCGCGCTGGCCACTCTTCTTCCTATCCACATATTTGTAAAAATTCCATCTAAATATTGACGAACATGAATGCCATAATGAGATGGAGCACCATCTACTGCAACCAAATTTTATCGTTCGGCGTGTCCGGATTTTGTGCATTTGGAAATTAAACAGCTAACGCGGGAACAAGTTCAAACCTCAAAAAATCCAAATACCAATTAGCATTTCATGTGCCATCAAAGAAAAAAGGACCAAGAATTCTGTGTCCTATAATTCCCGCCCATACGTTTACTTTTTATGGATACTGTGAGTGTAATTCTTCCATCCAATGTGGGTTATGTCATGACCGATAACGGGAATGTGCCGATTTACACCTCCATTTAAAGAAAATGTGGCTTCGTCGGAGAAGATAATAGAATTCACAAACTGCGGGTCGTTATGGCACCTGTCCATCATTTTTTCAGAAAACTGAATTCTCCTATCAAAATCATCCTCTGGTAATTCTTGAACAAGTTTAACCTTATAATTATTAAATTTTGCTGCACATAAAATATTCAGTAGTTTCTTAACTAACATTCTTATCCAGGGCTAATTGTCGAGTTGAAGTATGAGCATTTTCGGAAACTGTAAGCACAATGTCCAACATTTTATCGTCTGTTGCTATTTTGGACGGCCAATTTTATCCAAATCTTTGACGTGGCCCGTTTCTCTAAATTTTCTATTAGTTTCGGTTACAGTGGACCGCGTAACAGGCTCATGATTTGGATGTACAGTATTAAATAAGGCGCACACATCGTCGTGAGTTCTCTTTTTATCGCCGTACCCGATCATCATCCAAATTTCGATAGGTTCAGTTTCTGTTAAACGTACCATGATTAGAAATTCGTATTTAACACAGGACACAGACTAAATTTTAATCACTTATTAATGTTAACTATCACCGAATTCACATTACAGATTTGCACTTGTTCAATTTTAAACATTTTCCAACAATTGCCTATATTGTCTTTTGTTTATCACACTGTTAGAGATTTACAATCTAGGACAGTGCTTGAGAAACACGATCCTCTCGTATCTAGATTTGGCGAAAATGTAGTAAATGTAAATGGAAATGGACTAATAAAAGTGCACAATAGATTTATTTTATAATTTTCTTCTTCTCAGCCTTTATTCGTCCATTGTCTCTAACATTCTTTCGCTTGCGTTTGATTTCTTCAGTTCAATACAGCGATCCTATTGACGTTATCGGCCTGTCTGGACTGTGGTCTATCTCTAAGTCGTTTTGCTGTCTATAGTCTTTAGGTTTGTATCCTTTGTTATCACTTTGCCTCACAGTATAATCGCAGAATCTCCATTTAGGTGAAGAAGAAGAAGGGAAATCACACTGTTAGGAATTTTAAAGCTATGACAGTACACGAGAAACACGTCTCAGTTGTATGAAGATTTGCAGCAAATGTAGTCAGTGTAAATGGAAATAGTCTGATAAAAGTATAGCATTGATCTCATGTGATGTGTCTTCTTCTTCTCGGTCCTTATTCGTACATTATGGTACAAGGACTTTCCCGATGGGTCTCCAATGCTCTCTATGTTGCGTCTTATTTCTCCAGTTTAATAATACATCAGTCTTCTTGACGTTACCGGCCTATCTGGGCTGTGGTCTATTTCTAAGTCGTTTTGCTGACTTTGTTTTATAGTATGACCACAGAATCTCAATTTAAGTGAAGAAGGAGAAAGGAAATTACACAGTTAGGGATTTAAAAGCTAGGGCAGTGCACGAGAAACAAGACCTAGTCGTATGAAGATTTGCAGCAAATGTAGTCAATGTAAATGGAAATATTCTGATAAAAGTATAGAACTGATCTCATTTTATGGTCGTCTTCTTCTCAGTCCTTATTCGACCATTATGGTACAACTACCTTCCCGGTCAGTCTCCAATCTCCAATGCTCTCTATTTTGCGTCTTATTTCTCCAGTTTAGTATATCGGTTTTCTAGATGTTAAAGGCCTATTTGAGCTGTGGTCTGTCTCTAAGTTGTTTTGCTGTCCATGGTCTCCAGGTTGATATCAGTTTGTTTCATTTGTTGTCACACATTCATAGCATGACCACAGCATGTCAATTTAAGTGAAGCTTCATGTTCGGCAATTAGAAGTTTATGATAGGATGGAAACCCAGACAAGCTTGGTAAGTCATAAACACACTTAGAAAAGACAGCAGCAAGGATTAAGTATTCGGGTCATAGAAACGGAAAAATGGGAAATGTACTACGAACAAATGTTAACCAAAAACCGACAAGAATATATGAAATAATAACAAATACAAAGCTGATGTCAGGCCCCTACAGTAAAAATAAATCGAACAAGAATACTTACCAGTGTGCTTTACTCTGAAATAGTAATTATAGCGTCTGAGAGAAATAATAGTTAATTTGTAATTGGCAGCTATTTTATTTACAGTAAAATATATCTCTACTTTTAAAGAAAAGTTACACATTTTAAATCTACTGTTATAATACAACCTATTTCTAGGATATGCGAAATATTACTCTAATATACGCTAAGTTTACCATGTCTGTGCTAATACATATTAAAATTAATCAAACTTATTACAAAAATTTTTTGATATATTGTTCTACTACAACTACAACTAACATTAGTTTTTCCACAACCATTAATCAATAATAAGTTGCCTAAAGTTTCCTTGAAGCTCTAGGAATTCACCACCAGGTCTGTCACCCTGTCTCTTAGTTTCATCGACTCTAAGTTTACGAACATGCTGAAATACATCATTGTAGTCTAAAAATACCTTCTTCCATTCATCTATAATGTGAACGCAGAGTTTATATAAAAGCAATTCTAATAATCTGCAAATACATTACTGTGTAGTTCCTCCAGAGACCTTTCTTCTCCTCCATAGTCCAATGGCAAGATACTTTTTGGAATAAGTTTGTGAAGGGACTCCAAGTTTTTATGAACATGTATCTACCGATGTTAAGGAAACCTGTTACCTCTTACATATTCTAATGTTTTAAAAACTTACCCTTTGAGATAGTTTATCAGTTAACACAGATTTCATAAGGGTAATAGCGTAGTCCACAAAACTTGGAGCATTTATAAGATGAATTGACTTCATCCTAGTTGTATACACATTCTAAAAAGTACAAAAGAATGATGAGAATGAGGCTTAGCACTAACAATGGCATAGTTTGCAAAGTTCTATACATTTAGAAGGAATATAGGGAAGAAGATTCATGTAAATTGTAAGATTAAATAATAATTGATCATTAGGGAATCAAGTGCTGAATTAAACACGCTATATCAGCATTTCCAAAAAAGAAGACCTCGTTCAATCAGTCAAAGATACGAACTGCTACAACTAATTCTCCAAAGGAAGTGGTCGGGAGGAGGGTTTCTGTAGGAAGAAGGATATCGTGGTTAGAGAAGTTGATAAAATGGTGCAATGTGCTTAAACCGACGTATATCAGAAATTAGTTGCGCTGCACATATGTATATGCAACAGAAATATCTTAAGTAGATTAAACAAAGGATCAAAGATCCTAAGAAATATAAAGATACGAAAAGTCGAATATTTAGGACACATTTTGAGAAGCGGTTAATGGTACGAACTTTTATAGCTAATTCTCCGAGGGAAGTGGTCGGACGGAAAGGTCCTGGAGAAAGCAGGATATCGTTGTTACTAAACTTGAAGAAATGGTGCAATGATGTTCAAAGTTTGCACAAGTGTAGCTAACCATGGCGTTTTATACGAATTGCGAACGCTTGCTCTAGGGGCCAAAAATGTGGATGGTTCTTATACCCTATTGGTCCTTTAGGGGGCACAGAATTACTAGGTCCCAAAATCCTATTACTTGTACATTCTTAGCACTTCAACGTGTATTGCAGAAACATACTATATTGAAATGGTATTAAAGCAGAAGCAATTATCTAATAGATAATAATGTAGAAGATTATAATTATCAGAGTGGACCAATCGAAAAGTTAATAACTTTATTCTAGTATTATCAAAAAACTGTCTGCTGCAGTGAGTTACACTACAATACTTTATAGCAGCAACAGACTGGTGAGTCGTTTTCTTTGTTTCATGTTTCCATATGCGGCATCGCTTATTTGTGACGTTCATTTGCTATTGGCCCATGCATAGTTTCATTCCAAACTTCAGCTCTAAGATAACTATACCAGAAGTATGTGAAGCTTGGTTTTCACAAAATAATCTTATTTGTGAGTTGAACAGAAACGTTCTTATTACAAATTTCGAACTTTATAGTAATTGCTCAATTTACGTAGGCCCTAGAACTATAATATTCTATTGCTTTTAATTAACTAGCAGTTTATCTTGTCGGGCTTCCAGATTCGAATTAACCCTTTTTGGTTAAACTAGTGTCATTAGAGCTCCTAGTGTACCGTAGCAAAGACATTTTACGTGCACTAATTAAATTTAATTTAGCTTACTTCGAAAAGAAACTTTGCCTTCTTTAGATATGATGGTGTAAGTTTAGTAAGATGACTGAGTTTTGATCCTTCTAGGTCGCAAATGTAAATTTCTTTCGAAAAATTTTCCTCTCTAATGCGTATTTCTGCAAAGCTTAACACGTAAGAAGTGTATGCAACAGGATCAAGCTCTTTATCTGTGTCCTTTAATTTTACAACGACGAGACGCTCTAACTCCTTGGTTAATAAGGGCATGGGAATATAGTATCTGAAATTAAAACGTGTTTAAGTTTCGTGCTTTCAAAATGGTTACCTACTTAAGAAACCATAAATGTTCAAGTTGTGTTCGTATTTTTGTGGTTGTATCTCGTACATTCGCGCGAATATGAATATCACTCATGCTGCGCAGTCGTGTTATCGGCAAACGGAAGAGATGTGAAAAATGCTACCATCAAATAATTCATTTACATTTTATTAGCTGTTAGGTCATGTAGGCAGTTTATGTGGTAGGTGCGTTCCTACAGCTCTCCATTATTTTTTGTTAATAGACGTTTGCTAATTTACAGATACTGTTTTTAATTTACAAAAGTTTACACTTACACTACATCCATCACGTTTTGTATGGCAGGACCATTCGGGTCCATATCATAAAATTCGGGTATAATGGATCTAACACTATAATACATATCCAATATCTTCTTGACCTTTTCTATTCTGAATTTGTTTGCAGTTAGAAAATTTTCAATAATTGTGTCGGCTGGGAACAAAAATGAATTTTAGTACACAGTAAATACAGGAAACAATAATAATAAATTCGAAAATAATTATATATAAAGAACCACATAGTCATAAACAATACCCACAAGATATTATAAATAAATCTGTCATGCTTTAGCATACAGCGTTCTAACGAAAAGTGTTAAAGTGTTAATTAACATGGATTACCATATTATAGATATGCGAGATAATAGCCACTTTATATTTGAAATGTTCTCTATAATTATGTTTAAATGTTTTAAACAAGATGTTCGAAGAATCCTATTTCCATGCCAACATAGGCAGTTATTCAAAAAAATAAATATTTGCACAAACAGTTAGCGTATTTACAACGAAAGTAACTAATATTTTAGCATAGTCAATGGGTTGGTTGAACGCTTTCACCGCCAACTAAAAGCAGCAATAACATGTCACGGTCACACTGGATGGACTGAAATCCTTCCTACTGTGCTACTTGGCATACGCGTGGCTATCAAAGAAGATTCCGCCGCAGAACTGATTTATGCAAGCGCCGTCACACGCAAAGATAAGACGTTTGTACTTAGTATGCGCAACAAGGAAGTCGAGGTCTCCATAGACAGATTGAAACCGGCTTTCATGCTTATCGAGGATCTGACTACATAATCATCTTCGACGAAACTTACTCCAGTGCAACCAGCACTGTCTACAGCAACCACGCCGGAAAGCGTGCCCGTAGCGAAGCAACGGCCGCCACAACATACCATCACCAAGTCTGGTCGACGCGTTCGCTTCCCAAATCGCTTCCAGTTTTAAACCAACCTCCATAGCGTTATCACTGGCAAGGGGGTGATGTGGCGGCGACCCCTGGGGTTTCGACGCCTACCGTCCGGCGATATACAATACCCAGCATAAGCCGAACATATTACAATAGCGCACTTTGCAGTATTGCGACAATGAAGCACTTAGGTGCAGACAAATAAAAGCAGGAAATGCTTTTATCGACACAAGAAAATTGGTAACTCCGGCCCAGAGATTAATTATATCCAATGAATGCCCAACAATACCACATACTCTAATAGAAGACACTCTGCGAAAACTAAAACTAGTCTCACCTTTCACATTCCTAAGCGCAGGATTAGTAGATAGTAAATTCAGTAACATCCTCAGCTTCAGAAGGCAGGTATATATCTCTCCTGATAAAACTGTCTCTATCCCGCAGTCGATTATAGTTAACCATGAAGAAATCAGTTACCGATTTTTTGTCAACAGAAATATTATGCTACTCCTGTAGACAAATACGTCATACAACGTCAGCCTGCTTGAACACATATCAACAGCCCAATGAAGAAATGATCAACCTCAACAACTACCAATCGCAGAACATCGGCCAAAATCCGGAACCCACCACCGAAAGAAATGGAGTCAACCCAAAATGATCAGCCTCTGAAATATCGCTCACCTCCTCAAACGAAAACGAAAATAATAACTATGAAGCACAAAACAGCCAACCAAACACGGCCAGCACTAGTGAAAATGGCCATACAAATAACACAACGAACTTCAATGAACCAGATACGAAGAAAACTCCCAAAAAGAGAATACGATTCGAAAACCACAAAGATGACGCAAATATTGAAGAACAACTTTTGCCATTAAAAGATATAATCGCACTTAACCAACAAAAATATGCTTTAACATTTGAGGAACTACAAGAATTTATGGAAAATGTTACTGGACATAACGAACCACTAACAACCGCGAAAAAATATACAAAAGACATAAGCAACCTACTAATCATGTTAGCAGAGCTATACCCCCACCTCAAACATAAACCAATTAAAGGCAGATTCACTAGAATAATAAATAAAATTAAAAAACAAATAAAGGGCGAAGTACACTCTGCTATATTCTCTAGGCAAGAATCCTTAATTCAATAACATGGAAATATCGAACGGAAATAACTGTACTCCCAACAACCCGCCAACAATATACAGAATCCACGCACATGACATTAATACAAACACACTTTGCTATTTGAAATTTTAAAGTTGAAGTTGCTAGGGCTTAGGGGTTGAGGGGTGGGGGGTTGAAAATTACATCTCTAAATGACAATTTAAAAATAAAAATCGACGTGTCCGAGCATTTTTATGAAATATTTTTCTCAACGATTTTATAGAATTTATCGGTTACTTTTGGGAAGCAGTATAACTTAAATTGCAAAAACGTGTAAAATGTTCTTACCGAATATGACTCGACGTTAAATTAAAATCCGGAAATTTTTACTCGGTTATGAATATTTTAAGAAAATTACCCCGAGCCGCAGGCGAGGGATAATTTTCAAAATATTCATACCCTCGAAAAATTTCCGGAAATAATTTAACCCCTAGTGGTATTACAAGTGAACATTTTCTTTAGAGTTTGTCCATAGTGGTTACTGGAACACGTGCATCCCGATAAACAATTCGTATTACAGTGTGTAAATTAAAATAATATAATTGTATTATACTACCCCAACATACGCGGATCGCGTTTCATGATACCAAGATTGTTTGTTACATACGAAAATATGCGGGAAAAACTGGAAGAAGAAACCTGCGAACAGAGAGGATTGGAAGAGCATGGAGGAGGTATATGTCTAAAGATTGCTACGAAATTATGTTTAAACACGAAGAAGAAGAAAAATAAAAAAAACATGAAGAAGACGACCAGGAGTAGGAGCAGGAGCGGCAGCAGCAGCAGTAGCAGGAACAGCAGCAGGAGCAGGAGCAGGAGCAGAGGTAAGAGCAGGAGCAGGGGCAGGAGCAGGAGCAGTAGCAGGAACAGGAGCAGGAGCAGAGGAAGGAGCAGGAGCAGGAGCAGGAGCAGAGGAAAGAGCAGGAGCAGGAGCAGAGGAAGGAGCAGGAGCAGGAGCAGTAGCAGGAGCGGGGGCAGGAGCGGGGCAGGAGCAGAAGCAGAAACACAAGCAGAATCAAATGCAAAAGCAAAAGCGGGAGCAGAAGGAAAATGAGAAGGAGAAAGAGAAAAAGAAGAAGAGACAAATTTGTCTACCCCAAACTGATCTTACTTTTTAAATACTTTTTTTGTAAATATTCACTGTAATGGTCATTTACAGCAGTCATTCTTATATGGTTTAACTGAAGATATAGCAATTTCGTTATTTTACTTAATAGATTTTTATAGAGTCAGGCAAGTTTTTCCAGACTATACGATAATTGCTGGATAAGTTTATATTATTGGTACCCAGAAAGCTAACTGAAAAGATTAGCATATTTTAGTAATTGTGGGACATCCGATTTACGAAAGATGTTTTCAGACAATATCAAAAATACTGAGACATATCTATCACATTTCAATTGACTTAACTACGATATATGCCATACTAAACTGAATGGTTTCAATGTTCTGGCCCTGTCCAAGGACTAAAATGTTTGAAGTGTTTTCCTAATTATATATATTATTATATTATTATATATATATATTATATATATATATATATATATAAAGTTAAAGATGTTGGTTGTTGGGGTATATATATATATATATATACATCTTGCTATCATTTCTGCGTCTTTACATTTTGCAAGGTTTCTGCGTCCCTCAAAGTATATCTAAATATTTTGTAGTCTATTTATAAACCAGGCTTTGCTGAATACGAAACTGTAATGTATATTGTGAAATTATAATTATTGACATAGTTATTAAGAAATTTACATCGTACTACCTTTGTGCGTCTTTACACCTTACTATTTTATGTGCGTCCAGTGTATATATAAAAAAAACCATATACCGCACTATTCTTTGCGCGTCCGAAAGTATATTTTTCTCCATGCTGCTTACTTTTCGGCGTCTGACAGCGTTGCCACGCACGTATTCGTATTCAGAGTTGTTTATATTATGGTAGCAAATTTCACTAACATTTTCTAAATGTCTCATTTTAGTATTACAACTTATTTTCAGACGGAAAACTATACTATTAAAAATGCGTTCCCCTTTGCAAAACACCATAATTATTGTGTATCAATATTTACGTTCTCAAAACGCATGTTATTGGTTGGTTTATGATATAATTGTCAAATGACATTTCTGTAGATTGTGTTTGCCGATGCATTTATTAAGATTATTAGTGCTTGTTTAGTATCTAACGAAGTTTTTATCAAAACTAAAGGGTCTTTTTCGACCTCTTTTTTATTAGGTAAAAAAATCAAATTACGCAGATTTGATTACCTAAAGCATATACGAAAAATTAATTATTTTTGTTTTGTGGGCAAATCTAATGTTTCCACAATTATTTTCGGAATTATTGAAATTACTTTTAGGTATTTGAATAATATTTGTGAATTTCTAAGGAAGTTTCCTTTTTTCGTATAGAGGTGATTAAATGCTTTTTTTCAATAGATTTCGGTGGTAACAAAAACGCTTTCTGTACCTCAATTTCCTGTATATGATTACGCTGAATGTGCCAAAATTTTGTACCTCGTTTTCACAATAATAATAAAAGTCTGGTTTGCGAAGAAACTTTGTTTTAGAAATAAGTTTATGCTAGAAGCGTATTTTTTATGTAGAGATTATCTAGAGTATCATCGTCTCGTTCAATGATTCCTTGAAACAGGCATAAGTAAAGGAAGGTCCCCACGTAAACGATCTGCGTTTACAGAGGATACTAGAGAGTATATTCAAAAGCGTATGGATAGGTACAATTCTCCACAAATCTAAGCTATTTGTCTGCTCAGGTAATATGCATTTGTGTTTTATCAAACATTTCGGTTACAGGACTTTCATATAGAACATATCTGAAGGCTTGTAAAAAGGAACTCCATATGCGTACTATAGCAGTGATGGCGAACCTTTTTGAGAAATGGGAAAACTATTGTTCATATTAGTTTTTTAATACTAGCCCGTGGGTCACTAAGTCAGTGGCGTCACTAGGAAAGCGGGGGGGGGGGCTAAAAAGGGTACCAATAATATGGAAATACCGAAAATTTGTTAACAAAAAAATTTTATTTTTTTAATATTTTCGATTGTCTGTTCTCTCTTTTATGATATCAAAAATAACTCAACGCGTCATTAAAAAGCCTTCGTGGGCCAGCGTGTGATCCACGGGTCACCGGTTCGCCACCACTGCGGCATAGGGAATGCAGTGAATCAAATCACACCAATATAGTTAGCAAACGTATTTGAAAATATGAAGCGCAATGTTAATGTATGTTCGCACAATAATGGGAGGTATTATGAACATTATTATAATAGTAACAGACTTGTGTAAACGTGTGTTTATTAATTTATTGTGTTTCTTTTATCACTGCATGTAATTCAAATGTTGGAATTATTTCAGAATGCTAAAGTTGTGTTAGATAAGAATGTATTTATCCCTGTTAAATAGTATTTCTAACTATTTTGTCTGTGTTAACTCTTAGTACGATATTATAATCTGCATAAAACAAAATTTAATTTATTTATTTTAAATTTAAGGTTATAATAAATTATAAGTTACCAAATGCTGGTTTAGAAATTTGAATTAAAAAATATTTTCTTATAAAATATGGCAGACAATATGATGTGATATGATATATTATGAGGAGGGTTCAAATATGACCCGGAATTTGGCTGTAACTTTTTATTTAACTGCAATTAGTATATAATTTTTACACTAGTTCTCTAGTCTATCCACTTTTGCCATCGTTGTGGGTGTTTCATAATATCACTTTTATAGAATTTTTGGTTGGGAGTGAAGCCACTCATGCACAAACTTGGCAACATCATCATCGTGTTGAAATTTTGAGCCACCCAATACCTCTTTCAGCGGTCCAAAGAGATGGAAATCACATGGTGATAAATCCGGACTATAAGATGGATGTGGAAGAATCTCCCAATGCATTTTTTCGAGGACATTTGCAGTCAATTTGGCAGTATGAAGTCGGGCGTTAATGACACTCTTGATTGAACGGTTTCTCCTTTTTGAACAAAATACAGGCTTAACTTTTTGAGTGAACAAGTCAGAATAATAAGGGGCATTAATGGTACGTCGTTCTCTCAAGAAATTGGTCAAAGAGAACACCCTCACTATCCCAAAAGACGGTGGCCATTACTTTACCGGCTGAAGGGACAATCTTCGCTTTTTTCGGTTTTGGGAAGTTTGAGTGGCGCCACTCTAGACTTGATTTTCTTGATTCTGGCGTAAAATGCTGAACCCAGGTTTCGTCGCAGGTGACTAAGAAATTTAAAAATGCGTCATCTTCATCTTGGTATCGCCTGAGAAGCTCAGTAAGACTTCAACGCGTCGCTGTTTTTGTTCGATAGTCAGCAATCTGGGTACCCATCTTGCGCAAACTTTTCTGTAATGCAGATGTTTATGGATGATTTCCTCGACGTTACCAACACTAATTTGTAATGTTTGTGACATTTCACGGACAGAAATTCTTCTATTAGCAAGAATAAGGTCGTTTATCAGGTCAATGTTGGTTTATGTTGTCGAAGGTTTCGGACGTCTGGCGTGCGGCAACTTTTCGACCGTTGTACGGCCCTTCTTAAACTTGTTACACCATTGAAACACCTGGGTTTTCGATAAGGTGGATTCCCCATATTGCGCTTGAATTCTTTGCAATATATCACTTGGTTTCGCACCCTCATTCAGAAGAAATCTAACTATTATGCGTTGCGCAGTGAAACATGAACTGCCTGCTCTATCTTGTTGACAATTACTAAAAAAAAACAATTGAAGTGGCTATTACATTATGCACGCCTTCTAAATATCCCATTGCAAGAACGTTAACAAGGAATTGCGGCTAGGGCCATTCGTTTGGTTCTAAGAATAAAATTCCGGGTCATATTTGAACCTTCCTCGTATAACAACGTTTACCTATAAAATATTATGCCTATGGAATAATTAGTAAAAATACAAGTACATACCTAGAAAACAGATAAGGTGCACAAATATAATGACCTACTCTAATCATCTTCATCAAATTTTGTTTTTTTTTGTGTACGTACATATATAAACTTTAATTTTAAGCCATGATTTATTTTACAACAAATCCGGATACTTTTCTTTTTAAAATGTCACATTCTGATTTGATTGGTGGTTTTTTAGATTTGACGTGCGTTTTAAAGAAATCTGTAACCACTTTCTTTTGTTGGGTAGTTCAAGGCACAAGTTGTCGTTTTTTGCGGTTTATTTTTTTGATATTTTCAGGTTATTCTGCGTTGCCTTCTTCATTCCCACTAATTTCTAATTCTTTTCGTAGGTTATCATCTATGCTTTCTAGAACTCTATAGCTTTCTTCACATATTTCTTCCTCCGTATTCAAATCTATTTCTTCTAAAGTATTTCCTTTAGATTTTGCTGCATCTCCGCTTTCCATCAACATTAATAGGCGATTCAAATTAACTTTTCCCGCGCGCACACAATCAGCTGTTCTAAGTGAAACACAGTCTCACTCACCAGCAGGTTGTAAATAAATCG
Source organism: Limonius californicus (assembly GCA_014611495.1). Classification (NCBI taxonomy): domain Eukaryota; kingdom Metazoa; phylum Arthropoda; class Insecta; order Coleoptera; family Elateridae; genus Limonius; species Limonius californicus. Next base: position 18,432 of record JABXWE010012046.1, read on the forward strand.
TTGCGCGGTGTAGTGATTTAGTGAATTTGTGTATTTTTTGTTCTTGTTCGATTTTGGCCGTAATTATGAGTGACAATAATTTATTTATAATTATTATTTATATTATATTATATTATTTATAATGCGAGTAAGTTCCAATTCGACAACACAGACAATTAGAACATTGTAAAAAAAATTCTGTACAATCAATAACGACTCTAACATTTTTAAACATACTGAAACATGTAGGTAGATTTGCTAAAATTTCATCGCGACTAGGAAAATAAATTGTACGTCTAAGTACTACGTACAGAACATTCAACATAGTATAAAATATGGGTTTACACGTTAGTGAAGATAAACCACCAAACAATAGGCTTAAAACAACATACGACGAGTTATTTTTCAACTTAATGAAAGTCTGAATGATTCTATCCCGAATGGTTAAAAGATCCTGAGGTCAATTATTTCAGTTAGGCCAAATATGTTCACTACTGCAACATTTCTCGCTCCTGCTTTTGGAAAATAATGAAAAGCTAGGTTAAGGCACCTTTTGCTTTTAGAATCGCAATTAAACACGCAAAACGTTTTGTCATTGCTTTCCTTCTTTGGGGAAACTCGATTCTTCAAGTATTGACGTTTTAGTTGCTTAAATATATTTTATAATACACGAATGCAGCTTACAATAATTTATTAAAACCAAATGATTATATTGGAATTGTCACTAGCGCTGTGTTTCAGGAGTTCATCACAATTCCGCCAGAGGGCGTATTGCTTAGCTTGAATCGCCTATACTTTGGCAATTCTTGCAGTTTGAAATACATCATCTGGCAGTTTGTACACCTTATGTACGTCTTTTGTGTGGCCCATAAATGTAGCCGATTGTTCTACGTAGTAATTATTCATATTCAGTACTTGACTCAACGTAGCCAAATGTTTTCTCAACTTCGTAGAAGCTAAAGCTTGTGGATTTTCTATACCACATAATATTGCATGTTTCTGTAAAATTTTATATCTTACAATTGGTTGATCAGATTTCAAATTTGAATATAAAAATAAATTATTTCCCTTCACAAAGTGAGGGCGTGCTTGTAAAAGAAGTTTCATATGGTTTTGAACATCTTTCAGTATAAACAAAAATCGCGGGGCGCTTAGGAAGTAAAAAGCACGTACAGAAGGTAATCACTATGTATAAATGGCAACACAATGTTGCCAAATTTAGGGGACGCAGAACACTCGCCAAAATGGTAAAATGAACATATACAAAAAATATACACGAACCCCTGGTGTTAAAAACTCAAACTATGTTTATACAATATTTTACACCGTACAGTTATTTCTGCGTCCTCATTCAAAAATTTAAAATGTTCATCTTTACCGCGCAAATTTCCATAGACTTCATATTTTTGGCCTAGAAGGTGACACATCTGCCAACGTGTTGAATGCACTGCCGCCAGAGGGCTGACGGCTTTTTAATCTCTAAATAAAGTGGAAAAACCTTTCTGCGTCCGTATACGGACGCAGAAAGTAATCGGACGCAGAAAGAAATTTAAATTTACAATGTATGGACGCACAAATGGTTGTAAGATGTATATATATATATATATATATTATATATATTAATTACTTAGGTAATTTCAAATGGTATCGAATTCTTGGAAATATTCTTCTTCTTCTTAGCGGTACCGTCTTCATCATTGAAGGTTGGCAACAATTTGGGCAAAATCGTTTCTGTTCTTGGCTGTTCTTATTATATTCTTTGACGATAATTAAAGTAAATGTGTGTACATTTAATTTATTATTATAAACACAGTCAAACCCTAAGAAAGTTCAATAAATATAAATATTATCAGTCCGTGACTATTCTGCCATCACCATTTTCTTAACAATTATGACTAAGATATTTTTAAAAATAAAACCAATTGTTGGCTTCAATGTATAAATAACTTTGAGTATACATTTGAGCCAAAAACTCTCGCAATAGAGTATAAAAATAACCTCTATGTACCAAATATAAACGAAACTTTTAAGCCACATTTACTTGCACAACTGAGGCAAATTATTTAACCGGTCGCAAGATAATCGTGAATGTCCTATAGGTAAAAGGTATGTACAGTAAATATTACAGTTTTGTCTTACCTGGAATTTCTGGTAGGTGTGGTTGTTTGGACATCCATGCTTTTATATTCTCTATATCTTGGAGTAGCGTTTCACTGGTTCTTCCGTGTGTCTTTAATATTGCAGATCTATCAGATTCACTCCATTGCAGAACTGATATACGCGACATCCTTGATAATCGTTAAGTAAGTTGAAACTTGTTGCAGATAAGAGATACCGCACAGGGGATTGCGTAATTCTTTATGTAGATTGCAACGCCAAATTGTGGATCGTCAATGTAAATAAAGTGAATTAGGCGAGCTTCCAAACCAGACCAACAACTTTTATGCATATCTCAATTTAACCTGTTATTCTCCTTCTAATTAGCAAAAATTTCAATTCTCCGAAGCTATGAAAAGACAACCAGCTCATTAGGAACCTGATTATTTATATCATTATCAGTTCCTAAAAACCTGTACCTGACATTGAAATTGTTTTTCTTCTATTGGCAATATTAAAAAGTCAAATAATTGTTTAGTATTATTTATACTTCTTCCTGTTTTGAGTATAAGCAGCTTTAATGGGTGAGTTATATAATATTCATTTTATTTTTAATTAGCTAATGTGATTTTTGGGAAACCTTAAATTATTTAATATATTATATAATGCTTAATAGAAATATTGAGAAATGAGGTTGGACCACTAGAAATTTGTTACACAGCTGTTTTTCTTCCTACTTTTATAACATATATACAGGGTGGTCTACCGAGAATCAAACAGGCGTGTGGTATGAAAAACGTCCGAACATATCAAATGAATCTGTGAGGAGAACATGCCAAAATTAGGATTACTTTCACCATACAAGTTTTAAATGGCTGGGGGTATTGAAGGACTGGATAAATTTGCTTTAAAGTAACATTTTCGAGTATTAGTTACCGCGGAAATACACTCAAAAATTTCAGGGCAGTAAATGTTTGAAATGAGCATCACCACCATAAAACTCCCTTTCAAGATGTCCTCTCACTTTATAGTATTTATGGAGTAGTGAGACAACATTTGTTGATTATAGGTTTTCGAAATCTTCTAAAAAATCGGATTGGGTAGTGTAAAATTTCTCTCTCTAAATGGCCCCACAAAAAGAAATGTAGTGCAGATAAACCTAGCGATCTTGCGGCTCATCGAATAGCGCCTCATCGTCCAATCCATTGACACAGACACTTTCGATCCAAATACTGTCGAACAACCAGTCTAGAAAGCTGAAAAGTTTCATCCTGTTGTAATATGACATGATCTTCAAGGTAATGATCACCATTCTCTATAATATCTGTTAACATTGAATCAATGTTGTCTTGTAACAATTCCAAGTAGATTTATCCAGTGAAAGTACTAGTTAAGAAAAGAAAATCCATCGACCACCACCAAACATGCCGACCCAAACATTTAATTTGCGGGGTGTTGAGTATCTATTTCGTGAAATATCTTCAGATTAAAATCTGATCAACAGCGACAATTATAAAATGTAAAATTTGAATAGAAGTAAAAAAGCAAATTTGGATTATTTGCCGCCCATTTACTCATAGTCTCACAAAATAGCAAACACCGGTCAAAGTGGTTTTCATTGAGTTCATGTAGCAAATCTTGTAGGGATAGAATTGGTGTTTTAAAATTCTTTCAGTATTGGTTCGATTAATACCCGCTACAATAGCCATTTGCCTTGTACCCAACGTAGGATCGACAACAGTTTGTCCCAGAACCACGAATTCCACTGCTTCATTTCTTACTGGGAAGCAGCGTGGCGACAAACGCAAGTACTTGTCAAACAGTATTCAAAGTTAAGGAACGATCCGCGCGGTGCCTACTTGGATGGGTCACCTTAATCTTCGCTCTAACGCGTCAACCCGCGGTGCCTCGGAGGGTACCTAAAACCGTCGGTCCTCCTGGGTTAGTGTGCCACGTCACTAACTACCTCAAACAGGGTTAAAGTGGCAGCAGGGTGCGGAACTGCCTTCTGGTCTCTCCGCAATCATTTCCCAAACGTAATTAAATTTTAATTCTTTACTGAATTTTCAAGATTTCTCTAATTACTTGCAACAGATTCCAAATATTCTCAATAACTCTAAAAGATACGTGCGATTCACATGCTTATTTGCATGTTGCTGGTTGCACAATGTGGCGCTTCTACTACCACATTTGTTTCCGAAGAAAAACGCAATTATTTCAACTTTTTTGAAATCGAATAAACCACTTTAAATGTTCAAAGGAAACAATGACAACAAAATAGGGCGTGACCTAAAAAATATAATAAAATATTTACACCAAGGTATGGTCAAGAAATTCCATCTAATCGTTCCAAAAATGTTCCAGAACGTTTACTACTCTGATACTTTAGACTGCATTTCCGCGGGAACAAACGCTCGGATCCGAAAATGAAAATACCACCGAAAGAAAGCAAATCAATCGGGTTTTCAAATGGTGTATATTTTCATACCCCTTGCTAGTTAAAATTGTTAGGGGTAAGTCATCACAATTTTAGGATAAAGATAAATAAACGAAAATAATCGTATTACATGCCCCCCTGGGAAATTAAGTTGTTCTAGCCTTTTTCGAAAAACTGGGGTTTAGTGCCACAAAATACGCCACTTAGGTTTTCGGAGCCCACATTGTGTGTATGTATATATATATATATATATATATATATGTATAATGCTATTTTATAGTATTCCTAAGTCAGATAACCTAGCTTAAACCTATTTCATGCAACAAATCTCAGAAATGGATTGTTGAGGTCAAGCTTAGGCTTGATTTCCTTTCTGATTTCTTCATTTCTGATGTGTACGTTGGCTTTACGAAGCTGCTTGATGTTGAAGTTTTCAGACGGCAAGCTAGTTTGGTCCTGATTTTAATTTATATAAAGGTTTTCGAAGCATTTGCAAATCCTATTTATGTTTTCTTATATGTAAGCAATGTAAATTAAAAATTACAATAGTAATATGTATCCGCATAATGTAATAAAATAGGAATTTTGTGAAAGTTGTACTTTTCCTGTGGGAAATTGTTAAAACTATTTAGTCTTTGTATGTGTTAAGAATACTTTTATATAATTTTAATTATATTAATTTATCTTAGTAAAATTAGGAAACCTTCAGTTACCATAAATATTAGCTTCTTGGCTTCAAATAGTAGATTGCCCTTTTGTGGGATGTAAACATGTAAACGAAATATCTAGGATTAAAGTTTTAAAGTCATTTTGTGTTTTTTGAAATCTAGGAAAGCTACATTAAATATTAAGATATAATTAAATTTTGTAATTTTGTTCTTTTTTCTTGTTGGCTGAAAAAAGTCAGGACATTTGCTACTGTTATGTTTGTATTGACACGTTTCTTAGGTAGAAGCTCATTTTTCTTCTTGTTGCTTAGCAACAAATGTAAAAAAGTTGAATTTATTGATCTTTGGTGTTTAAAAAGTGGCGATTTTAGTTTAATTGCCAGAGCAAGCACGTTTAGCTACTCGGCAAATATTGTTAATTTGCATTTGTTTCACTGTTCATACTAATAAAACCAGTTTTAATTGTAGTTGCTGAATCGGCGTTGAATAACTATCGAGCCAAGGATAAAGGTAATAATCCCGCAACTGCTGGGTCGAGGACATCTCTTTCTCGCCATTATTCTATTTTAACTTCGAATGACGTTTATAACTCTCATAATGTGGTGAAATGTAAAAGTATCTACAAGTGAAAGAAAAGTTTACTACATTTTAATTAATTTTTCTTCAGTGCAACTTATACTTAAAGTTCGTCCGTAATTATTGAAACATTTAAACATCTACTTGACATTAAGAGATTATAATTATGACTGTTGCGTGTCTTGAATTACGAGTAAAATTTTGAACTATCACAACAAAAATAATGTTAGATATAATTACGAAGTCTGTTACTTACCTGTGAGTACGTATATATCGTTGAGTTCACTAAATTTTAAAAAAATTCCATGATCCAGCTACAAGTGTCTATTCAAACCATTTGAAGAATAAACAACAAGGACTGCACCGGCGCGGCGGCCGAATCGTTAGTTCAAGTACTATAGTGTCAATAAACTGTTAATGTCCAATGGCCTCATAATGGGATACGGTAGATACTCGATGAATAAAACCACAGTCGAGTCTCATATTTGGTGTGATTCGACTGTGGTTTTATTCATCGAGTTATAGTGTCAATGTTAATTCCGAAAAGTGTGTTGATTGTTTAAACTTTAATAATTTATTTCTTGTGTCATGGTTATTTATTTGACAAATTGTTAAAAGGGAAAGCTCAGATAAATTGACAGTATTTTGTTTAATTTCATTTATGTCATTTATTTTATTAAAATTCAATTTTCCACTTTTCATTATATTATATATTTAGGTTATGGTGGAAAATGTGGAAACCAAACAGGGCGAAGTTTAAAATTCTGCATTAACCTGAGATAAAAATAATTATTGTTGTCAAGATCACCCTGTTTGTTGTTTCAACAATGCATATAAGCAATTGTTAAGGTAATTCAAGTTAAGTAAAGCAGGATATTTTTAATCAGAAGAAATTTACCTTTGGCAGACTAACCTGGTTAGTAAATTATAAGAAACGTATAAAAAAATTATGTATTCAATAATATGTAATAATTAATTAAATTTTGATAATAGATCACAGCTATAATTTTTGACACATTCAACGTGTGGCCAACATTATATAGGTATCGCAGAAATATATTTATATATTTATGTACGTCACGTTTTTACTTGCATGACATATTTCTAGTAGTGTTGCAGGTAGCCATCAGTTAAATGTAAATAAATTGGAATGTACTGATTTATCAGAAGCTTTTCAGAAGATTTTCAGTTTTTTCTGTTCATATTTTCATTCCTAGGTAGGTACTGTGTAGGGACCTCGACGGGGCAGTGCAGTGAAACGTGATTCGATCGGCCGCGTGGTCAAACTCCGGTTGAGGCGACGAACGTATTCCGCTTAAGTTTATGGTGTATGTTGCATGAATGGCTAGTATGTAGGGCACGCTGGCACTCCCATGAAGTAATGCGAAATTGGTTCGGAGGCGGGGAAGGGGGAACGGTAGTATGAATGAATAAAAAAAGAAAAAAGGTAGATACTGTGTAGATCGTTGTACTGCGGCCTGAGAGACCTGTTGTGCCATGGTTGACTTCAGTTTCACAGTGGCAATCATGTGCCTTTGAAGGAGCCCAGCTTTTCTGGTTCGAAACCTACTTACCCAAAATATATTTCTCTGGTATCCAAAGCAGTAGCAGCAGCAGTTGGACAGTTATCAGATTCTTTATCCAAATTTAGCTAAATACATAAGTTTCACTTTGGACGCCAAGCTCCGCTGGAAGGTAGGTACATGTCAAAGACATAGAAGAGATGTCGGATTAAGCTATAAAAAATGTATTAGCTGATACATATGTAAGCTTTTGTGTACGAGCAGATCTTAAAACCTGTATGAGCCTACACCATCCTGCTATGGGGATGTAGTCAACAAAGCAATATAGATACTATCTAGAGATTCCAAAACAATGCGAGAGACATCATTGATGCACCTTGGCACGTCAGAAACAGCGATCTCCATTGGGACCTAGAATTGTTAAAGTTTGATCAAACAATATACAGGTTCGCCAAGACTTCATTACCATCACTCCATGTCAATGTTGAAGATATTGAGCTCTTCGATGATACTGCAACAAGATTCAAGAGTACTAAACAATTTGAGTTAGTTTGGTGCTGGTGTTAGTGAATTAAAGCAGAGCATAGTGCTAGTGTGCACGTTAAAAATGGTGAATCTATTGACAGACTCTAAGGAATACTGATCAGAATACCTTGGTCAAAGTAACTCCAGGAAAAATAAGTTGATTTAAATTGTCTATTGATTTCTCTAACCATATTGCAATACCAAGAACCACCACCGATGTTTCTGCATAAATAAAAATTAAATTAATTGTCAGCTATACATATCAACACAAACTTTTGTTGGTTTTATTTCCAGAAACCAATAATACATACCATCGCTCGTATACTAATTATAATTTTTAAAATAAGTAACAGTCATTTTGTAACTGGCAGATATTTCATTTATAATAGAATATCATACGAATATACTGAAATGTATTTCTAATACTATGTGTTACATTTGACATTATTATATTAATACCTTCTAAAAGTAACCTTATATATTCTATACATTTTATATATATATATATACATATATATATATATATATATATATACTAGTAGATATCACTGGTATTTCCAAAGGTTAATCAATAACTAGCTGCCTAAAATTTCCTTGAAGCTCGACGAAGTCGTCACCAGGTCTGTCACCCTGTCTCTTGTTTTCATCGACCTTAAGCCTACGAACGTGTTGAAGTACATCATCATATTCTAACAATTTTTTCTTCGATTCGTCTGTAATATAAACGCACATATGAAAATAATTCTATTATTCTGTAAATATATTACTGCTCAGTTCCTCCAGAGACTTTTCTTCTCCTCCATAATCTGATGGCAAGACATCTTTTTGAACAAGATTTTGGAGTGACTCAAAGTCTTTATGAATATGTATCTGACAAAGTTAACAAACGTGTTATTTTTGCATATTCCAGTTTCTTAACAACTTACCCTTTTAGACATTTTATCGCTCATCACTGATTTAATAAGGTTAATAGTGGAATCCATAAAACTGGAAACATTGATGAGATGAAATCCTTTTATCCTTCTTGAATACACGTTCTAAAGAATAAGAAGAACTAAAATAATAAAATAAAATATGCATTGCATAGACGTTCCTGTAGTATCGGTCAATTTATGTCAGACAATAGCTCTCCGATCATTATCTATCACCATCAGTATCATTATCAGATCTTTATCAGTAACTATCTAGTCGAAAGACCACTTCAGAAATTTCCTCAGAATTGTTTTTAAATGGATTAATACAATAGTAACAATTAAACTATATCTACTCATAGTTTGTAGAGATATCAAATTAAAATTTTACATTGTAATAACTGTCCTAGAGTTCCTGTGCGGATAAGAATGTTGGACCATTCACGCAAAAAGGAAGACATGGAATACAAACTATAGAGATAAAGTTTCAGAGATGGGTAGCTGGATATTTGATCACAGAGGTAACGACGAGATAAGTAAATACCAAAAACTTGATCTGTCAATAAAAATTGACCAATAAACATAATCTAAGAATGGACGACTGCTGCATCGCAAAATATCTTGTATATTATTGACCACGAGTGAAGAGAAGACTGGGACAGAAGACCAAATAACAGTGTATAGCGAAACATGGATAAGACTTAGCTACGGTAACTCCTCTTCCAATAGGAAGGCGTAATATCGGTTGTCCAAGAATGCGTTAGGAAGACTAAGAGCAACTCTAAACGACACAGGGGATGTAAGTCTAAATCATGCAGATGATGATAGCGATGATAAATAGTCAGGTGTAGGAAGCACACTAATCATTTTTCAAGCTGAAATACACACCATAAGCCTATATGCACAAGATTGCATAAAGAGAGGCCTGTGGAACACGAATAAATATATATATATATATATATACACACAGAGTGTCTCTAAATTGCCTTAAAAGCTTCAGGTAAGCTTTTTCTACAACCGATATAGACCTCAAAATTGTAAACAGCAACTTCCTATCGCGCTTAGTTTCCTCATAAGAGCCAGTTAAAGAATTTGAAACTTGTCAACACTGTTGAAGCCACTTGTGATTTGCAGCTCGAATTAGTACGTGGCTGGGATGTCTTCTATTAGGAAAACGCTGAGCTTAAACCCTAGCAGCCTCATTGCAGTTTCCCTCATATTCCGTAAGAATCCAAATCATATCCACGTACTCGTTTATAGCATACGCCATAATGACGGTCAATAACACGAATTAAAGGCGAATTTAATGCAGAATTCGTAATGTCAATTCAAAATTGATTTACTGGGCACACGTGTCAAAACGCAAACAACAGATTTTCGATATTTTTATCACAGTACCCATACGGCATACATCTCCACTGTTTTCAAACTGTACTTTTACCAAAAGTCTGTTTTTAACAGTTTTTCCAATTGAATGTTAATTAGCGGTTTTGAGTTAATTTAAATTTCCTCGTTAAGCAAATACATGTTTTACTTAATTTCTTATAACAAATTGGTTAAAATTCTGCACTACAGTTATGAACTTTAACACCATCGTACAAGAACACTAAGCTGTGAACAAATTTATTCTTGCAGTTTTGTCTTAGGAATTCTTGAAGGAAAAAGTATACCTGAAGCTAAGTGGCTCTGAAAACTGTAAAGCTCTTACAATTTTGAATCTAAAATAGCCTTCTACTGTAAAAATTTCTTAAAGCAACTGGCAAAAAACAATGGGGTAACCCTAACGTGGGTGCCAGGTCATGAGGGAATGGAAGGAAATGAAACACCTAAACATCTTGCAGAAGAAAGAGCGAAAGCTGTCTTTTAGGGACCCGAACGTTTCTGTGAAATTGCAAAAGAATACATTACGGATGACCTTCGTAAATAGGAAAAGCGAGAAAGCAAGTTCTAGTGGGTTAACACCTCAGGCCAGTGTCAAGCGAAAAGATTCATAAACAGTTTGCCTTCGAACGCCAAAAGGCTTCTCCATCCGACTAAGAACGACTTAAGGCAAATAACAGGCCTCCTGACCGGACATTGTCCTTTGAGATACCATTTCGCAAAAACGGGTAAAGCTGACAACGATGCCTGGAGATTCTGCGCACTAGCAGAAGAAACTGCAGAACCTATATTATGCAACTGTGATGAAGAGGTAACAATCTCAGTTCTGATCATAGCCCCATCATAATAACCCTAAGTACTGGAGTATTGTGGAAGGAATCTCAACCAATATTGTGCACAAACGATATAACTAGGAAAAGTTTCAAGTACACATTAACGAAAATATTAGACTCGATCTCCGACTCAAAGAAAACCACGAAGTTGAAGAAGCTGTACAGTATATAAGCAAATTGATCCAGGATACTTCTTGGCTAGCCACTCCAACTAGAAATAAGGCAGTCCCGGATAAATGTAGCATTCCTCTACATACCAAAGAACGTAGGGCTCGACGCCTTTGGCAAAACTCTAGAAATCCGCTAGATAAAACATACTTAAACAGGCCAACTCATAACCTACATTTGACTATAAGAGAAGCTAAAAACGAATAATTTGAAACGTATATTACCAACTTTTCCACTGGAAACCATTCCGTGTGGAAAGCCACAAAAAGGCTAAAAGTATTTGCAATTGCTGCACCCCCAATAAGATAACCTGACCGTAGCAGGGCGTGATCGGACACCAAAAAAGCAAATGTATTTGCAGAACATCTAGCTACTACATTTACCACACATCCAGGTGATAACAATAATTACAATGTACTAGACTACCCCAAATGCCCCATGTCAGTTATCCTTGCCAATAAGAGCCTTTTCACCTATGGAAATCCACAGAGGAATTAAACTTCTAAACCCATACAAGGCGTCCGGATACGATAAAATCCTTGCCAAAATATTAAAAAATGTTCCTCGTAAAGCTATCCTCCTTTTTCAACAGCATGCTACATTTATGTTACTACCCTTTACTGTGGAAATTTGCACAAATTGTCATGGTAGCAAAACCTAGTAAACCTGTAATAGAAGCCATTTCTTATAGACCTATTAGCCTGCTACTTATAATATCCAAGTAATTCGAGAGACTTTTGCTTAACAGAATACTAGCAAGTACGGCTACAAAGGACTTAATCCCAGAGCACCAATTTGGATTCAGGCAAAATCATTCTACCACCCAACAATGCCACAGGCTATTAAATAAAATTAAGGATAGCTAGGAAAAAAAGGAGGTATGTGCATCCGCCTTCCTTGACGTAAAACAAGCCTTCGATAAGGTATGGCATGAGGGCCTATTATGCAAGTTAAAAAAAAACTACCTGATCAAATGTATCTAATCTAATCAAAAGACCGACTTTTCCAAGTTAAAATTAATGCTGCCTTATCCAACTACCAACCCATTAATGCTGGGGTGCCACAAGGCAGCGTTTTCGTCAAAATTGCAATTTCGAAAATTGTCCCAATCAAAATACATTTCCATTGTGGCACAGTTTCGAACAGTCAAGTGGTAGTATTTCCATTATACCGTAAGAGGGATCATTATATTAATTATTATTAAATTAATGGATTGTAAAATATGTGCTTACTTCCATAATAAAATTTGTTTTTCTTATAAGTGATGGTGTAAATTTAGCAAGATGATGGACTTTTAGGCCCGCGAAGTCGTAAATATGAATTTCTTCCAAAATGGGTTCCTCTCTAAGGCGTATTTCCGTAACATTCAGCGAGTAAGAAACAAATGCCATAACATCAAACTCTTTACTAGAGTCCTTCAGTTTTGCAACGTTAACACGCTGTAAGTTTTTGGTTATTTTTGGCATAGGAATCAAGTACCTGAAATCAAAAGAATTTTAAGTTTTGTGGTACCAAAAAGTCTACCTGTAGTTTAAAACTAAACAGATATTAAATATTTTATTAGCTAAGAGTGGCAACTAAAATTAATCTCGGGAAATTGTGTTAGAAATGTATAAGAAGTTACATTAAAATGTGTTAAACACTATTTAACAAATTTACTAAACATCCAAATAATACGGTAACATTAATTTGGGCAACACTTCATCTAACAAATTACAAGCTGCATTAGAAGTTTAGTTTGTAAACATTTTTAACATAGTATCCAAAATTTAAATCAGTTTTTCGAAATACTATGCAGACCTATAAGGGTATTGGAACAACTAGGTATATAATCCTACTTGACGATCTAAACCAAAGAGTAGAAAGATAAAGCGGAAATTAAGTTATTGGAGAATATGACAAATGACAATGCAAGTACTATAAGAGAACTGTGTGACCTAAATGGGTTAAGAATATTAAACGGGTACCTTGTTATACGAACACCTTTGGTAACCATAAACTATGTAACGGCACTTATCTGTTCGGCGAGATAGGCTATCCTTCTGATCGGCATATGTGCATAGTGGGCTCGCAGAACCTGCTCATTGTAGGTAAGTAACAGGCCATTGACCTACACGCAGTGGAAAAAAAGAAACAGATATTTTCCGCACAATAAAAATACGTAAATATACAGGTTGTTACATTCGTTTGACTTTGCCGCATCGTACTGAATAAAGTCCTATTTTATTGGCCACTCTGTAGCCGATTATATTATTTCCCGAATACCGTTTAGTAGACCATTGTTATGCTAGTGAAATGCCGATGAATATTTTGTCTACGCGCTTGACCGTGAACGTTTGGTAGAAATTTCCTACGCTTAAGGGAGCTCTACGTGTTAATTTGTTTTAGAATTATTTTAACAAATTTTGTAATATGGTGAAATACTTTCAGCTGCTGCATATTTGCGTTACGTCTATTTTTTTGAGAGTCGACTTAAGATATCCTTTCGACCCGGTTGCTTGCTACGACCTCAGCGCTTACGACAAGTACTGCGGGGGCGGCTTGGATTTCGATGGGTGTCCATTGCGTAAATTTTCGTATCGCTGTTATCACCGTAGGGTGAACAGAACCTTCGACAAGTGTTGGATTTAAGAAATACGCAGGATGTAACCCTTGGAAGGCAATTCATTGGGAATTTCCTGATCGCTTTTACGGATTAACATCGAACCCATTTTCTGACCCTCTGGATGTGCCCCTGCTGTGACGAACACTTTCGAAGTTAGTCCATTGAATATTTTGCTCCTGATTGGCAAAAACATCTAAGGCCTTGGTTTTCCGAAGAAATTCCTTTGTGATTGTGCTAGGTGATGCAATCTCAGTTGGAGTCCCGTTGATATGCGTGTGTGTGTGTGCATCTCCAGTTTCGTACTCTAACACCCAGGGACGTACTTACATTTGTTTCCAAGGAAGAACCACGAACACCCCAAATTGTGCTCTCTCTCCACAACTTACGAAACTAAGGTTGTTGTGTTTAATTAACTCCAAGGACTTGTATTGGTGTATAACATGCAGCAACCTGCAGTAGCCAGTTGTCATTATTTGTTAATTGCAAAGTGTAATTAATTTGTAAACTACAACGTGGCTGGCTTCGTAGACCTGTTTGTTTAGTAAAGTAAATATCGTAAGCCAGTGGCGGCGAGCTCTTTGGCTTGGACGTCCCAACCTCCCTTTTGCTCAACTACAGTTATTACTGTTTTGATTATATTTTTTGTACTGTGTGTGTTACCAATTTCAAGCAATAGACTTATATTTGTTTTAAAATTTACCATATCCTTTATTTCTGTGTATTTTATGGTGCATGAACTTTGTAAGCATTAAATGCAGGAGGAGGCACAATAGAGGTGAGTTCGATTACTGTAACCAGCTGCTCTCTCGGCCTTTTCACGAGAACCTGCAATCAGCTGTGATATGGAAGGTAGCGCCCACTAATTATGACTTGTCCTGTTCACAATTACGTTAGATTTCCTTCCCTTAAACGTTTCTTGTGAACCACTCCCTACTTCGCCGAGCTAAGTCGAAGGCACTTACATCTTTCCTGCTGCGGTCCGACGAAAAAGCTCGTTTGGAGCGCAACAAGGTGCTGAGAAAGCAAGACAAAGAAAATCAAGAATCGATTACATGGTTATAAAAATAAACGTAAAAAGTAAAAGAACAAGATGGACGAGTTTATTACGGAGCTATATACGATAGTAGTCACTCCCTACACAAATTCGAATTACTTTACCATATATGAACAAATGCAATCAGAGTGATAAGTAACAGAAAAAAATATATAGAAACTGAAAGTAAGCCAACCAGATACAATATAGATTGCTGAGCAAATGTAAGCAAACAGTTTCTATATAGAAGAAAACTGGAAGAAAAACTGAGTTCAATAGTGTTTGATAGTTTACAAACAAGGCGGCCGTGGGTTAGACTTTAACGCGTCAACTTTCCACGGTGAAGGTCTGGGGTTCAATTTCCAGTATCCGCACATCAAACTTCTAACGGCTGTTGTCCCTTGCAAGGAAATGGCTAACCAACTCGATATTCTACTCAGTAAATCATCCGTGGAATGGAAGTGCTTCCACTTCCAGTTAGCTGCCCCTACTAAGCTGTAGGTCCTATATATCTGTGGTAATTTACATGCGCAACACCTAAGAGAGGCATAAGAGAAGTTCGCTACGCCTCATAAGAAGCAAAAACTTGGAAAAGACGTTTCGCGATGGGATGGAATGCATCCGTATCACAAACAAAAATAGGGAATGTATGAACAAAAAAGTTTGAAGTGACTAAAGGCTTAAGCTAGAGTTGTTGTATATCACCACCTCTGTTTAAAATATATACACCAAGTACTGAAAACATGGAAGCGACAGAGTGCTGGAGTCGGCATACCGATGGATATCGATGACATAGTTTTGTTACAATTTGAAGACGATCATTTTTACCTATCCCAAAATTTTGAAGATTTAAAATGTATGACTGGTAAACGTGTATGGCAATTCAAAAGATGGAGAATCGAACTCAACTTAATGCCGAAAAAATACTTAAACTTTAAAGCAACATCAAGCAATCAAATATTAGAAGATGGTTAGTTCATAGATACATAAGTGGGATGATTACAATTATGAACAATGATTAAGTGGAACGCGCGAGTTAAGATATAAGATATAAGTTACATATAGTAAAAAGGAATTGGTAACATATAATACAAATAATGCCTCATTTGAATAAATGATTTCAGCGGCTAGGAGACATGGTATTGACGACACCTCGTGCAGGTGGATAAGGAACATGCTAGAAAGCTGACACCCACAAGCCACATTCTGGAGCGAAAAGATGGAGGTGTCGGTAACGGGTTGCCTGCAAGGAGAAGTACTATCCCAATTACTTTGATATCTGGTTTTAAACGAACTCATCACAAACCTGAAGAATGGAGATTACTTCATTCACTCTACGTTATGCAGACGACATAGTCGTTATGAAGGGTATGCACGGTGAAATAATTTCAAAATTAATGCAAAGTGTTCTAGCGAAGATCGAGGCATGGTGTAACAATGGTACCACACGATTAACCCTGTAAAAGCCCGCATTCACTAGGAAGATAAATCACGGAGGCATAAATCCTCCGAAACTCTTAGGAGAAGCTTTGCAAATTATATAATAATACCAAGTTGACCTGGAACCAACATTTGCAAAGATCCACCAACAAAGTAAAAACAACCTTGATGGTGGCAAGAAGGGCTTTTAGAAATAACTGGGGATTAAAACCAAAAATGGTCCACTGGCTATACACAATAGTGATTAGATTGACAATAACTTAGGGTTCATTAGTATGTTGGTCCAAAATAAGACTTACTTACTTAATAAACTGCACGGGTAATTAAAGAACCACCCAACATATACGAGGACACCCAAAATAATAACAGTAGTATCTGATCCAAAGTTAAACAAGGGAAACCAAGATATAGTAGCTTCATGTTTCTGGGTCAAACTACCACAATACTTCAAGCAGAAACCTATGCAATTTTAACAGCAATGGAAAGGAATATAAGAAGGGGCTATAAGAACAGAACCATCCTTATCATCTCTTGCAGCCTAACAGCTTCGAAAGCACTGAATTCAAACCACATCCAGTCAAAACTTGTTAGTAACTGCTCTTGTAGTCTTCTTATTCTTCTTAGGGTGACGTCTCTCTACAGAGGTTTGCTATCATTATGGAAATTCTTATTTTTGACGTTGCATTTCGGAAAAGTGGAAGAGAAGTACATGCAAACCATTCACGCAAGTTCCTCAGCCTTGAAATTCTTCGTCTTCCCATTGATCTTTTGCGTTCACTCTTGCCTTGCATAATTAGTTGTAGATTTGCATATTTTCCCCGTCTGTTAATATGGCCGAAGAATTCCAGTTTCCTTTTCTTGATTGTAAAATTTATTTCGGTTGTTTTGTTTACTTTTTTCAAGACCTCTTTATTTATTATTCTTGCAGTTCATGGTATTTTGAGTATTCTTTTACAAATCCAGTACTCAAAAAATTCTATCTTTTTAATGTGGTTTTTCCTTAGAATTCAAGCCTCCATACCATATAGCAGGACCGAGAACATATAGCATCTTGCCATCCTAATTTGTATGTGAAGGTTTACATTTCTGTGCTCAATAAATTCTTCATTTTAGTGAAAGATGATCTAGCCACAGAAATTCTCGTATTAATTCCTTGCGTCTGGTCGTTATTATCAATTATCTATGTTCCCAGATATTTGTACTTGTACTTGTTGACGCGTTCGATAAGTTCGTTATTGATCGTAATATTGAGTAGTCTTGGTGGTGCTTCACTTACCACCGGATACTTTGTCTTTTTATGTTCTATTTCAGTCCATAGTTGTTTGCCAGCAAAATGTATTCTCTCTAATAAGGTTTTGAGGTAATCTAGATTATTTGCCAATACGACGGTATCATCTGCATATCGTATATTTTTTATAATTTTGCTGTCAATGTTTATACCCGGTGAAGGTTCTTCTAAGGCTTCATTGAATATAACTTGAGAATATAAGTTCAAAAACAGCGGCGATAGCACACATCCCTGCCTTTCCACTCTTCTGATTTCAATGGCTTTGGTCATTTTCCCGTCGATCCGTATTGTTGATGTCTTATACCAATACAAATTCTCGATTACAGGGATGTCATAGTCTATGAACCCTAAATATATACCTATCCTTACAATACGTTAAGCCTCAATAATGCATCTCTAGTCCCTAATCCACTCATAAAGTCCAATTGCGTTTCAGAGATTTCGGATTCTAATCTTTTGTATATGCGGTTATGAACAATTTTTAGGAATACTTTCAACGTGTGACACATAAGGCTTATTATTCTGTGATCAAAGCTTTGTTTGGCATTGTCTGTTTTTCGCAGAAAATTAAATGTTGATTTAAGCCATTCATATGGAATTATGCCACTTATAGATAGCGTTGTATAGGTCGACCAGGTTTACTACTTCCTCTTCATTTAATAGTTTCTCCTAACACTGCCAAACCCTAGCAAGAGCAAACTAGTGTGTGTGGCAGGCCACAGAGACATGGCTGGAAATGAAAGAGCAGATAAACTAGCAAAACTGGGATCTGAAACAGAGTTCACAGGGCCTGAACCTGTTGTCGGTCATACTAAGCGGACAGTAAGAAGAGCAGTTAAAGAACTGATTCTAAGCAAATATTCGGAACATTAGCAACTTTCACCTCCACAAAATCAAAGTGAGGCTAAGATGGACAGCCATTCTCACAAGCTCACTAAAGCAGTCCTGCTACTAATTAGAACTCAAATTTGAGTAATGACAGGACTGCTAATAGGACACGAGGACTTCAGACAACGTCTTCAAAACACAGGGCTATATAACGAAGATCTCATATGCAGGTTACGTGGGGAGAAAGAAGAAATAGGTTCCCATTTAATAATATATGCGAAGCCATAGCTCGCAGAAGATTCCAAATCTTTGAGGGTACTAATCCTAACGAGATAGTGCTGCAAGCCAGTTTAATTAATATAATATTGTATTGTATAATATTGTAATAATTAATACAGTAAACTCTTAGCTGATAAATGGGACGAATCTACTTGAGAGCGACTAACAACAGAAGGGGATGCACAATAGGCTAGAACCTTTCCCGTAACAAATTAATCAAGCTGTCAAAATTATTTTTAGGAACACTAAATTCTAGAAATAAAGTCATCATCATCATCATCATCTGACATGGAGTAAGAAATATAAATTTTATGAAAATCATGTTCATTATAACAACAAAATAAAATAATTTTTACTATCTTATAGTGGTCTATGTGGTAGATGTACTCATATTTTGTTTGTAAAGTGGAATACTTACACGGCATCCATCATATCACGGATGGCAGGACCATTCAGGTCCATATCATAAACTTCGGGTATAATAGATCTAATACTATAATACATGTCTAATTTCTTCTTGGTCGTTTCTATTCTGAATTTGTTTATAAGTAGAAAATTTTCAATAATTCGGTCAGCTGTAACAGAAGTACATTTGAGTACACAATAATAAATAAGCAAAGAGAATGCTAATAATAACCGGTAAAAGTTAGTAGTTAAAGTGTTAAAACTGGGAAAATAGTTGGTTATTATACAAGTGTTACGCGAAGAAGTAGAGCCAAGTTTCTCAAGTAAATTGTATGCCTAACACACGTGTACAATATAGTATTTTATTCATACTCATAACTGGCGTTACGCAGAAGAAGATGGGTCATGATATTTTACATGACTTGTGTTGGTTCACGGTACACTTCAATAGATGGTGCATAAATACCGGCAATGTGTAGAAAAATCCCCGCCATGGACCACGACATATAAGCTATTTTTGAAAACCATATTTACACACAACTATGTCAAATTTCTTAGCCAATTGTAAGTAAATGACCTAAAGATTAAGATGTTGAATAGTAAAAACTACAGTTTATTCTTACCTGGAATTTCTGGTAAGTGTGGTTGTTTGGCCATCCATACTTTTATATTTTCTATATCTTGGAGTAAAGTTTCACTTGTTCTTCCATAGGTGTTTAATACCGCAGATTTTTGAGATTCGCTCCACTGCACAACTGTTGCACTCGACATCCTTGATGAAAGTTAAGCAAGTCAGAACTTATTGCGGTTAATAGATATTTCACTGGTAAATGGTTCGCGAAATTCAATATGCAGATTGGAACAATAAATTGCGGCTGTTCAGTGCAAGTATATAACAAATATGGCACAAAGTTAATACGATTTATGCTGGCTTTCAAACTAGACTTACAAGTTTCACGTACGTCCTTGATCTTCATGCAAATATCCAACATGAAAAAAGTGAACCGTGAATATTACGTTGAAATATTCAAGTTCAGCCTGTTATTTTGCATTTAATGAGTCAGGTTTCGTTTCCACGAAGCGAGAAAACGTGCTGAATATTTATGTAATTATCGTGAAATAATAAAAATATTTACGATTGGACTTTGTCCAGCTTTGCTGCCAATAGAACACAGTAAACTAGTCTTATTAGGATTTATTGTTCATCCTGTTTTCAGTATAAGTATCTTCTTTAAAAGATGTACCGTATATTATCCGCATAGCATTACATATAATAGATAAACTCATCCCAGGAATATGTGAGTTTTTCAATCATAATTATAAGTCTGTGTGTCCTTCCCAAATAAACCTTAAACGTACTATAACTAAATCTTAATATCATTTTAACTATTGGGTCGTTGAATAGTAGACAGTTATTGTTTGAACACAAGTTCAACGCAATCATTTTGCATACTACTTTTACAGGCTATAATGCCATTAAATATATTTAACAGTTTCAATTACATGGGATTTTTCTGACGGTGCTACGGGTAACTCACAGTTAAATCCAAATAAGTTGCAAATTTTCGATTTATTAAAAATTAGGACTTTCTCTTTTGTCCGTCTTTTACTAAGCATAATTAATTTATATCAAAAACATAAAGCGATATGTAATTGCTGTTAGAAAACCTTGTTCGCTATACTGCGTTGCTGTTTAGTGGGTCCAATATTGGCACTATTAAAATGATTTGCAGGTTCTTCTTTTTTTAGTTAGCCACAGCGGAGCATCTTCGAGGTACTACAGTGTGATTGCAAATGATTCAGGCTAGTTTGAATTTACCACCATAAGAAATTATTGTCATATTGGTAGCAAGTACAGTAAACCTGTCAGCTGTTTATTTCTCATCAGTGGCGTCTCAAATAGGGATAACTGAGATATATATTAATTGTTAATAACGATTTTAATCAACAGTTTTATCTTTTTAATTAAAACAATTAATACACAATCAGTTTAGATTTCGTCTTAGCAGTAAGTGAAAATATTCAAATTTAATTTAACAATATTTGACAACAATTGTTCAAAATGCCCAGCAGAAATCATAAATACGGCAACCATGACATATGTATTTGTAAAAAACCCCGCCCCTAAATTGATATAGCCACAACCAACATGTGAAATACACTAAAATTTGTGGCGGTAAATTCAAACTGTCCTCAATCATTTACAATCACGCTGCATTTTATAAATAGAACAATCTGTATATTTTCATTTTTTTGAATTCAGCATGGAAGAAACGAACTCGTTCACATGTATTGTATTATGGATTCGACTGAACAAAATTGTTCATTAATGCAGCGGATGTATTCGCCAAGATATCCTAATAGAAAATGTGAGAAGCTTAGAACATCTTAAAAGGAGATTGTGCGAGGCAATCCCCATTGAACAGTGTATACACAAATAACCGTTCATTTTTCCTCGGTATAAAATAAATTGTCAGTCTAACGTCTGTGTATAACATTTCTTTGGCAATGGGACCCTTAAGATATGAGAAACTAATAATTGAAAATTTGGCCCAAAATTGTTTGAGACCCGCAGGATAATAAAAAAAATTTGAGTTCAACAACATGTTATGCAAAGAAGAGTAAGATAGAAGTGCTAAAAAATTTCTTATCACCTGCCACAAACCAATACTATTATGTAGGTCAGTAATTTCTATTCTGTCTGTTGTTGAAGCTGGCAGGCAGTGTTTCTACCAAAATGGAAATTTTACGAACATTGAACTTACTGATGTTGTTCAACGCGTTCAAGGTTTGCAACCAGAGGATTATGTACGTAGGCACGATTTTTGTGAATGGCTTCTTCTAAAGTACAACAACCAACCAAATTTCCTGTTCAATATGTTATATACTGATGAGGCAGGATTTACGCAAGAAGGGGCGTTTAATGTCCGTAATACCCACATTTGGTCAGATGAAAAGCCACACGAAATAGTGGAACACAGTTTCCGACAACGGTTTTCCCTAAATATATGGGCAGGCATTGAAGGTGATCACCTTATTGGTTCATACATTTTACCTGCTCGTTTAAATGGAGCTCTGTATTTACACTTTCTCAACGAAGTCCTACCAGAATTGCTTGAAAACGTATCTTTAGAAACACGACCTAACATGTGGATTGTGTTTGATGGTGCTCCGCCTCATTATGCTAGGGATGTAAGGGAATGGTTAAATAATAATTATCCTGAAAGGCAAATTGGACGAAACAGGTCACTTCCATGGCCAGCTCGTTCGCCAGATTTGAATATTTGTGATTTATTTTTGTAGGGCTACATGAAACAGTTAGTTTATTCTATGCCAGTGAACACAGTTGGGGAATTAAGGGTACGCTGCCGATAGGATTCGGCAAGATCCTATCGTTTTCGCAAGGATGCGTAATTCAATGCTTCGACGTGCAAAAGCTTGTGTTCTCAGTGGTGGTCGTCATTTTGAACATTTATTGTGATCCACTTTTCACTTTTGAGGTAAACTGTTTTTTGTGTTATGTTAA
This sequence comes from Limonius californicus, assembly GCA_014611495.1. Taxonomy (NCBI): domain Eukaryota; kingdom Metazoa; phylum Arthropoda; class Insecta; order Coleoptera; family Elateridae; genus Limonius; species Limonius californicus. Next base: position 40,933 of record JABXWE010012046.1, read on the forward strand.
ATTGATTTAAATAAATGATGGGTATTCTAAAATAAATTAGTACTTTTTTAAATGCTTTATGTGTTTGGAGTTTCTTTTTGCAGCAGCACTTGTTTATCATTTTTATACCCCATGATAAAGTAAAAACGCAAAAATTTAATTTTGCGGTAAATGAAATTCTTAAATGCTTTCTAATTACAAAAATGTCCAACTGCTTCAATTAAACCTTGACCCCTCCCAATTCCGTAGTTTATCACAAGCCAGACAAGTTTTTACGTGTTTTCCTCTTTGGATTTACTTTACAATTAGGTAATAACCTTCTACAGATTAAATGCATTGTCTATGTATCATTAGCAGTTTTCAAACAAAATTTTGTTTTATTCTTTATTTAAAAAAAAATAAACTTAATGATTTTTGAAAAATGAATAGTACCTACCATTGAATTCTATTTGAGCCAATCTATTACTGGTTTAAATATTTGTACCTATTTCTGATACACC